>JAJDFE020000453.1:0-30197 GCA_021527465.2 Geoglossum glabrum | reverse complement strand
CCCAGAATAAGGAGAGAAAATAATGTAGAATTTAAAAGCCTAACACCAAGGCACCAGGTTCCCGTGCGATCCATCCACCCAACTAAGTTCGATCCCCGCCATTCCGTTGGAAAATTTCGATGACAAAATGCCTGGATAGCAATTTAGTTTCTGCACTTCTGGTCCGCCCCACATTTCTCTACTTCTTTAAGCCGTTCTGTGCCTCGGCTAAGAAGTCTTCATCACTAGCATCAAGTACATCATACTCGTCGTCGGTCAGGAAGCTCACGTCATCATCGTCTTCATCGTCGTCCAGGCTGGCCACCTCGCTTAGCATTTCGTCTTGCTCTTCCTTCCTCAGCTGTTCAAGGGGGGAGAAAGCAACACCAGCATCCGTGACCGCAGGAGCGGACTCGTGTTGACTTGAGACTGGAGACTCCTTGTCCAGCTTTGGGAAGATCATGACGTCAGACCCGGAAGACTTTTCTTCCTTTTCAGAATCCTTGACGTTCCCGACCTCAGTAGGGACTTCCTCGCAGACATCGATATCACACCAGAGCTTGTGGCCAAATTTGATCCCGCTCGGGCCAGTAAGACGCCAGTATGAAATGCATTTGCCCTTGCGACTGGGGGTCCTCATTTTGACGGTGAATTCAACCCTCTCGCCAGCCAAAACGGGGCGAGTGAGGATATTACTCTCTGAAGCGGTATTAAGATCAATGACGCTGGAGACGTGCTGGGGGTCTAATGCGAGCATGCTGTCGCCACCGACAAACTTCAGGCTGCATCCAGAAGGCCAACTGGTGGGACCAGAGTTGAGAAGTGTCCAGGTTTGATCAAAGACGTGATTGGGGGGTAGTTTAGTCCCATCAGCTACGGTATCTGAGACGAACAAAGCTTTTAGTTCGAGAGACGTCTCGTAGCTTGGCGGGGGCGGGGGAGGCGGAACAGAAACCGTTGTAGTTCTTGGCTGTTCTTTGGCGACTGCGTCTTCACTGGGCTTCAGGTCTGCCACAGTCTGTACCTGGGTAGCGGCATTAGATGAGACAGCTGCCGGTGTTGTCTCAGTGGAGGTCGATCTGGTCTTTTGCGCATCACCCATGAAAAGCATCTCTCCTCCACCCTCCTTCTCGCTCACCGTTGTCACGGTGACATTCTTGACAGGGGTCTTGAGCTTGATCAACGGGTGCGTCCTATTATGGCTGTTGATAGGGCAAGCCTCGCAACTGGCGCAAAAGTCTGTATCGTGGCACACGGCACACTTGTACCTATCCCCGACGATGTACGTCCGTCCATTTTTGTTCTTGCAGAGAGGCCCATCGCAATAGATACCAAAGTGTTTTCCGCTGCAAGTTATCGGGGTTTTGATTGGTTCGTAAATAGGTACGAAGCGGTGGGTCGGGTGTATGTAGCGGGCATTTACGATGCATTCGGAGCAGTAATCCCAGTCAGGGCAGTTAAGACACTTGTGGCGAACTCCATAGATTGGCTGGAAGGATGTAGTTAGCTAAATGTTACCCTTATATGCGGCAATGAGGAAATACCTTGTCGCAGCCATCACAGATGGCGTAGTGTTGAAGATTCCTCCCAGGACTAAGGAGTGCCTTCGACAGGCCATCTAACTTCACATCATCAGTAGCGGGCTTGAAGTCGTGCCTGGGGTGGTGTCCGTGCTTCATCAAAACATGGCAGGGAAGGCAGAGATCGTAGTCGTCGCAGACATTGCAGGTGACAAAATTGCTGTCTGGGAAAACTGTTGTAGGGATTCGTCAGAATTTTGCTATTGGATGAGGAAGTATCGGACTAACCTTCAATGCATGAATTACACGTCCTCGTCCTCTCCTCATCGACGTCTTTTTCTTGGATATTACTGCTGTCCTCAACCTTCATGCTCCTCAGTTTGGCCTTCTCGGCGGCACAACTGATGACTTTAGTGGTGCTATTAGTAACTTTCCCGTTGCTAACGATTCTCTTGATCAACCAATGATCCTCATTTCCGCAGTGGATTCCCTTGTCCACACATTTCTGGCAGAGATCGAAGTCGCCCCTGTCGCACTCACCACAATGGAAGTGATGTACATCTGAAATAAGGGCGTCGCAGTTGTTGCAGTATATGGCATAAGGGTGTGAATACCTGCTTGAGTCGGTAAACCCGCACATGTAAGGCCCGTCGTATATCTTGGACAAGGTGAGAGGTTGGGTCGGTGTTATTTCAGTGGGAAGAGCTCCGGTCTTAGTTCGAATAGCCATCTCTCGAGCTTCGGAAACTTTCTGCAGCTGAGCAAATAGGCTTTGGCGACTCGAGAACGACGGCTGGCAATTCAAGGGAGAGGCGTCATCTCCTTTGGAGGGAACGGGAACAGATAAGGGTTGCTTCTTGGCTTCCTCGTCGGCCAGGGAACGGACAGCCTCCTGAAGCTGGTCCTCGATGCTCTGCTCTTTGGCGGCATTCCCGGAAGCCTCCTGCACCGGACGCATTAGTTCCTCTCCTCGAAGCCGGTTTAAGGTATCGCGCTGAGCACTAACATAGGGCGGAAGAGTGGAGATGCTTGGAGCATGCAAGCTCACCCGGCTAGCATAAAGCGCTGGTTGGTTGTACTGCTTGAGTACCTCTGCGGGTCCCGTGTTTTCATTACTCGCATCGCTGATAAGGGTAGCCCTGATACGGAGCTTAAGCTTCGCCTTGGCTGCGCGATAAAGCTGCTTATAGACCGATGGATTATTCTCGTCAAGGACAATGTAAGCCGCCGCACTATCGGAGTAGCGTTCGAATAAAACCGCTTGGGTGGGAGGAATAGCAAGAAGAATACGGAGCTTCAATCACAGTAAGGTTAGCCAATGAAATCCATCGGGTGGAGTTGGTCTTTGTTCTACGGCAAAACGTGTGGCACGGAGATTGGCGTCGTGCTGAGCCTCCTACGGCAGCGTGACGCCTTGCCGAGCACTCGCGGCTGGGTGTCGGTGAGTAAAGAGATACGTACCCTCTGTGGAAAGATGTTGGCGCCCAAATCTCGAAGTGCCAGCTTAAATCTCCTATTGCTGCTACCGGTCGCGACTTTGACGGTGATGAGCGTCTCCGGGTTAGTTGCGTTGGTTGCCATGATGGCTGCTCAGGGAGTTGTCTCTTGGGGGGGGGTGGTGGTGGTTGCGTCAGCGAAGAGCGACCGCCTGACTCAGGGAAGCTTGCAGAGCTCCGGTACGACGAGTCTCCGAGGAAGATGGCCAAGTGGTGAAGCTGTGCTGAGCTCTGGGCGATGCAAACGAAGACTTGCGATGATGAGAGGTGGAAACTGGATTATTTAGGCTGGTGGAGAGGAGGAGGAGGGAGTGAGTGGGGAGGACAAGGGCGGAGGATGAGGGCGTGGGCGAGTTGTTGAGCACAGGCGAGCGGCGTATGTAAGCAAGTGGGGAAGAGTCGCCTCAGCGTCGCTGCTCTCCGTCTGCCTGGAGCTGCTCGGCCAATCAGCGCCGCCGGCCGCCAGACTAGCACGCATCTGTCAGGCGACACGCACGCCGCCGGCGTTGTAGTTACGTACCGGGTGCGCAGCAGACTGAACACGGCGGTGCTCTTGTGTTGTTGTGCCAGCCGCCAGAACGCGGTGGAACGCGGCGATGTTGCTGAGAAATGGGAAAGCCGGGCCCTTTGGGAAATGCAATCCCGGGCTTTTTGCGCGGGTTTCAGCCCGTGCGGCTCTGTGCAGCTCGTTTCCGTAGCACAGGACGGAGGAGGGAGTGAGGAGTAACAGCTGTACGTAACACGTCGTGCTGTGTCTGTCCGTCTCCGTACCGTATATATCTATACTATACTTGATAGCATACTAGGATACCAATATACTAGTTTACTGTACTTGCGTGCACATGTAGTTAGTGTACTCTACTCTACCCCGTCTGTCTACCCTCGCGACTTGTCTGCCAGCACTCGGCACTCAGCACTCAGCACTGCCAACACTGCCAGCACTGCCAGCACTGCCAGACGCGATCGGTACAATATTGTACATGTCCTCTGTGTTCTATAGAGGTGCTCGATAGAGGAGAGGCTCAAGCGGGCGAGCTGAGCCGCCAAGCCCGCAGCTCTGAAACGGAATTCGCATTCTGCTCGGCGGGATTACTCAAAGTCCCCGAAGGCAGCCAATGCCCGTCGTCATGTGGTGGAGTCGCCGGAAACGACACTTACAAACGCGAGCAGCAGGAACCAGCGACAAATGCCGCACTAGCTACATCACCACATCTTAACTTTATTCTCTCTTTGATGCCTTCTAATCTTCACCCCCACCCCCGGTCAACATCAGCCCCGAACAAGCAAGACGATGAATCGATCCCCAAACAAAACCGGCGTCTACCCTATCCCCTCAAACCGCTGCAAACGCTATCGTTTGAAACCCTGTGCTGCCCGATACAGCACGCACCGTAAGGGGGCGGGAGGGCAGCTCGCAGGTTTTTGGTTGCGTGTATGAATCAGAGAGTGGACAGTGGCGAGGTCGGTTTCTCACTCGCCGAAAGAAAATACATTTTGCCGATGCCTAAAGCACACAACAGGCTACAGCAAAAAGCTTGCGTAAAAAAGCCGATTAAAAGAATTTCGATACTAATGCCTTAAGAAACTACAGTTTTTTGGTTTTTTTTCGGTTTGCCCATGGCCTGGCTAGAGCGGTGAGCAGACGGGAAAAAAAAGAAATGAGCAAAAAAAAACGTGTGGGTGAAGAGAAGAATATTCACCCTGGCATTGCCAGTGCAAAATAATAAGGTGTCATAAAATAACATGTATGGGACGACGCTGAATGAAGAAATACACAGAACCTCCAAAAATAAAAAAATAAAAAAGCAATCGATAGAAAAGAGAGCAGAACCAACCCCCCCCCCCCTTTTTTTTTTAATGAAAAAGAAATCCCAACTAACAGCCACAGGCAGCACCACTCTAGGATATCATTGTTGTTGACTATAGTATGTTCCCCCCTGTCCCGGCTGCGGATAGTAATAAACATCGGGACTTGGGGTCATCATCCCACCCATACCCACAACACCTCCAGGCTGTGGAGGGAGAGCGTAGCCAGCTGGAGGATATGCTCCTGCAGTGCCTGGGTAAAACTGAGCCGAGTCATGGTAGTAATAGACCATGCCATTACTCTCTTGTGCAACCGTATTCCCTTGCCCAGTTGGTTGCGTTGCTGGTGGGCCATTCACAGTTGGAACAGGCACAAGGTAAGCACTCTGTTGGGGGCTTGGAACAAAGACGGGAGCCGCAACAGCCGCCGATGCGATAGCGGCGCTGTAGGGTGGAGGCCGAGGATCCGGAATCTGGTAGTAGTAGGCAGCTTGGGGAAGTAAGGCTTGCTGTGGATAGAACTGCTGGTGTTGGTAAGGCACCGGTTGGAAGGGACGTGCGTGTATAGCACTCTCTGGAATACGAGAGAGCGGAGTTCCAGTAGAGGTATGGCTAGGATATGATGGATGGCGAGAGTGGGGGTTATAAACAGCGGGATCCTGGGGATAGGCGTGGCCGTTCGGCTGCGATGGCACTTGCTGGTGGAAGGGCTGTTGTTTCGGGTGTGGAATTGGGAACGAGTGGCCAGCCGGCGATTCGATGTCTGCCACAGACACCGCCTTTTGAGGACGAGGTTGATGCATAGGGATTTGGGCGGGCCGGTTTTCGCGATAAGTAGGCTTCTGGGGAGGTGGGTAGGGTTGGCTATAGTGGGGCTTAGGCGCTGGTCCAGCTGGGATGGCCACAATGCCCTGCTGATCTACATTCGCTGCATCCTGCAAGGGCGGCTGAGGTCGACCGGAAATCGAAGGTGGCAGTTTGACTACCGGCTTTCCAGAATCAACAGGCAGGCCGTAATGTCGAGATGTGGTGGATCCAGTAGGCGACATGACGTTATCGCGATGTAACTCATGGGCAAGCGATGATCGCCTGCTCATGGCCACACTAGGGGAGTAATTACTTCCACCGTACGCACTCGTCCTCCGGCTACCATATCCGCTATAAACCCCAAAGCTAGGCTTGCCTCTGCCTCGCCCAAAGCCTTGCTGATTCGGTCGCTGGGCTCTTGGGATGAAAATAAATGACCTGTCCGGAGCTGGATAGATGTATCGAATAGGTTGATCTGGTAAAGATATGCGCACTGGCTTGTCCCTGCGCAATGGCGGCCGGTGGTGTGGTAGGCGGGTGTACTGCTTCACAGGGACACCAGAGAATATGATGGGATCGGGCATCCCGGCCATCAAGACTCGGATCTGGACGTTGCCGATGTGAGTCGTTTTTGACAGCGACCTATTTGGAGGTTGAGATTTGGGTGCGAAGGGGATATTTCTAGGATTGTTTGGCGCAGGATTTTCAAGAGCTAGAGGCGGTTGTGGTCGCGGATCTACTTGAGCCACAGCCTCATGCATGTCATGGGCCCACGGTGCTTGTGTCGCCTCGGAAGAGGGCTCCATTTGACTATTAAAGCTCAGATTAGAAAGAATAAAGCAACTAGATGTGTTAATTGTTAACACAGAATCGGCATTCTTACTTAGCTGGAGAGTACGGACCCCCGATAGCGCCCCCTTTACCACGCCCTCTCCCCCGCCCAAAAGGTCGAAACCCATTCGCTGCTGGCCCGGCATGCCGATGATCATGCATGAAAAAGGCCCCACGGTTCGGCACAAAGGCTGGATCCGCATCACGGCGCTTCTTGTACTCTTCATGCTCTCGCCGCCGCTTTTCGAAAGGTGTTTCGTTCTTCAACACCTCCGGCTGGCCTTGCACACTCTGCGAGGAAGCACCCATGTCTTCCGTCATGTCCTCAAAATCTATCTCTTCTGCCGCTAGCTGATCCCCAGAAATCCGCAACCCGTTCATCATCGCCTCCGTATCTCCCCCTACACACGTAAGAGGATCATGTAACACAGGTGGCACCTTTGATCCAGTCCCATTGACTGCCTTAACACGCCCATTCGTTGTTGCAGCCTCTATGCCATTAACATCCTCACCAACGACCTCACTTGTATCACTTCCATCCATATCATCGTCGTCCTCTTCGCTATGAACAGACGTCTCGGTCATAGAATCATCCTCCAGCTCCACCGTCCCAGGGCCTCCTTCCTCTTCACCATCATCCTCAACACGCCTCCTGCTGGCCAGAAGGTTCTTGCGAGGCCCCATAGTGGCAGACGAGAGAGATATAGTACTAGTGAGGAGGTAGTCGAACACGGTGGGGAGAAGAGAGCGCTTCTGCACAGGGCGGCCTAGTGCAAGGGGGCGAATCCAAGTTTTCCACGGGGCTGATGGTTTCGGACGGATGGAAGCGGAATACGGCTTTCAAAAGGCGCAGAGACCAAGAAAGTAGCGTCAGGATTGCGAGTGAAGGATTCCTGGAGGGGCGTTGAGGGGGCGTTCCAGTTGTCAAGTCGAGAGGTTGTAGTTTTTGTTGAATCTCGGGCTGCAAAAAAGAACGCGGTCATGTCATCAATTCCGTCGCTTACCTAAACCACAAACGGGAAAGCGTGAAAGGGCTCCAGCCTCCTCTGCGGAACCGAAAGACACTGCCCGAGATTGGCCCCGGGTGCTCCTGAGATCTCGTCGAACCAGCACGATGGGGTCTCTCAGTGCCGGCAGCGAAGATGCCCAGGGCCTGCTCTGTATGGGCTATCGCAGGGCCGATGGTGCAGTTCCGCCTGGAATGAGTGCGGGTGGTGCTGGTGGATCGAAGCCGGGTGACGTGGCGACCTGGCCTGCTATCCTCACCGGTTGCGCGATGCTTGATGGAGATGCGGGCACCAGATGAGCAGCGAGCAGCGGGCAGCGATACGGCCACAATGCGGTGCAGTTGGGCTCGAAGCAGAACTGCTTTGCAGCTGTCTACGGTACAGAGTACGGGGGCGGGGGGATATGGTCAAAGCGGGCTGGTCTGGGACAGAGGTGAGCACCGCAAGAGTGAGATGGAGAGAGGCGACTCAGAGGACGATTGATCGAAACAATGCCGAAACGGGTGAGGTCGATTGCAGTGAAGCCAAAGCCGGCGAGCCCTGGTGCGAAGCAACTGAACGGTGAATGCCCAAAGGCTCAAGAATTCAGAACGCACTGAGCCCGAACCGGAACACCCCCTGGCACGCACTAATCAGAGTAGATTAATGTTTGGCATGCTCCAGTTCAACTCACTAGATCACAGTGCTGACAATATGATTGGGACAGAAGAACAGACTGACTAGCCCAATCAGATACTCCTAGATGCACGAAAAACCAGCACCAGCACCAGCAGAAGAGAACACTGACGACACAAGACAAGGCCGAGGTTATAAGCTCCAGCAGCATGAGAAATGCAACAACTTCCAAAAACGCCCCTCCCAGACCTTGCACGAGCGCAATGGCTCTTTGAGCTGCCCACACAGAGGACAATGCGCGAGCGACCTAGTCAAAGCCCCCTCCCCCCAGCAAGACTCCAGAGAAAGTGTGTGTGTATAGAGAGACCAACCCACTCACTCCATAGACCATTTCAAAACCGCACGGCGTTAATTTTTTTTTAAAAAAAAAAAGCAGCAGGACCGACCCAAAAACACATACCCCCTTATTGTAATGATAGCAAGCAAGAGAAGGTAGAAAATAAATAAAAAAAAACACCGGGATCTCTTGTCAGCAGCATTTCACCTGTAACTGTATGATATGTGCAGGTCAAAGAGTCTTCTTGATGACGATGGATGGTTTTTGCAGTGTGTGTGTATCTGTCACGCGAGAAGCAAGCAGCACGGGGTCCAGTTTATCTACATGCATACATGTATACAGTCGAGTCGCGGCTCCACCCCGATCCAGGGCTCTGACTATAAGAATGACGTCCGTTGATTGCCCCGAACCATATTCTTGCAGCGCGACTCGATTGTATACGTGTTTTTATTATTATTATTATTATTATTACCATTATTATTATTTCTTCTTCTTCTTTCCTCCGTTGGTTTTTTTTTATTTATTTTATTTCTGTTGGTTCAACGGCTATGAACTCGGCGGGAACTGAGGTGGAAATTTTGGGGGTGGTATAGGTAAGGGGGGAAAAAAAAAAGTGTTTTTCATGGTGGTAGTGGTGGTACATACATATAAATATACCTGCCGTGGCAAAAACAAGAGGAAAAAAAAACAAAAGGGATAAGAAATCCACTTGGTGATACATGGGAGTTGTAAAGCTAGTGTGTGGGACAGAAGAAAAAAAAAAAGCAACCCGTCTCAATCCGTATAAACCCAACCAACCAAACCCCAGTTAAACGCCGTCCTTGGGGGGGGGGGGAGAGGATTGCCTAAGTCCCGTTTGATACCGCGTGTATTTTCCTAACCTTTTTCCCCTGCACTGGGCCTCCATCTTCCCTCTTCCGTTTCATCGATAACCGACTCGATCCCCCTTTCGGCCTATAGCCCGGGTCATCATCGCCCCTCTTTCTCTTCATCACTCCGCTGGCCCTCCTTACGGTTGGGACCCCGGGCTGCTCCATAACGCTCCATTCGTCATCCTCGTTTATCTCCATTTTCACGCCAACCCTCTTCGGCGTCTCCTTTGCGCCTCTCGGATGCGCAGAACGCCCTGTGGGTCCGGATTTCGTACTGCTTGCGCCGTCACCGCCGACGTGTTCATTGTCCTGTAGGAAGACTTGCGGTTGGTGCCGTCGCAACCAGTTATACACGGAAACAGGGTTGCGGGTTTGGAGGTCACGATCTGCAGCTTTACTATTGACCTGATTAGCGGCAGCGGCAGCTTGTGCGCTAAGATGGCGAGGGACTATTGGCGGTGACGTGCTAAGGGACGCGTCTAGTGTGTAGAGATAGTCCTCCTCCAGCGTTGGAGTGATGAGGAAGGGCGGGTGTAACATGGCGTTCATCGGGTCAGGGGAGTGGAGATCTTCCGGTAAATCCTCCTGGTTAATAGGTAATGAGGTGTGAGGCGTTGAAAGGATAGCGTGAAATGGCTTGGGCTCCACCCGGCCTCTGTGGTGTCTCTTTGTGGCTCTGGCCTCCCATTGGGCGCGCTGTTGGTCGTAAGACGCTTGTGAGATTTCTCCGTTTGCAAGCTCTTCCCGGGCTTCATCCAGTGCGTTGCGCGCAACTTCCGAGTCGTAAGACCCGGCCGAGTCGCTTCCATCATCGTAATCAAGACTGGGAACAGCGTGCGAAGGAAGGGGAGACGACACCGGCGAGCCAAGATCAAACCGGTGTTCGGAAGGGATGTGGTCAGAGTCGTTGATGTCCAAGAGAAGCTCGAGGAGTTGGCTGTAGCCCAATTAGCATTCGAACCGGGCTCTGCAGTATGAGATGAGGGCGGTGGAAATACTCATTTTCCTGGGCCAACCTCCGCACAGTATCATTTGCCCTTCGCTCTTCTTTGAACAGGGACTCACTGTCCCTCATAACGTGGTCAAACTTGAGCTTCATCTTGCGAAATTTCTTCCTGTAAGCCGATCGAGTTAGCACCCACTTGCGTTGGCCGAGGCCAGGGCTCGACCGAACCTGTACGATTTGTACGTAGTTTTTATCTCCATAGGCTCTGGAGGCTCCATAGATAGGCCCCCTCCAGGCACTGCCGCCAGAGTGTCGAATGCCATGTTCGAGCAGATGATGATGGGGTTGAGGTTTGACAGGTAATACGTTTCGCGACACGGCGTTCTGAGAGGTCGCGAATTAAATAAGTTCCTCCCGTAATTGGTTTGGCGTGCATGCAGAGCGGAATATTTTCTTTTCTGCCCGTCAACACGAAGACGATATACAGAGGATAATCTAGTGGGTGGATTCACACGGTCAAAGGACACCCCGTGGATATTCACGTATCAACGATGGCACCCGCTACCACGAGTGGCAAGTCGCGGAAAGAAAAGAGAGATGAGAAAACCGCACAGGACTCCTCTGAGCCTGTTTCCAACGGCCCCGCCTCGACCACACAGCCCCCCACAAGCAATCAGGCGGCGTCACCGACCAAGAAACGCAAGAGGGAGAACAAGCCAATAGAGGAAATCGAAGTCGATATAACAGCCCCGGAACCACCGTCTAAAAAGGCCCTGCGCCGGGCCAAGAAGGGCAAACCCGTTGCTTCAGCTGCTTCCAAGTCTGCCAAGGACGGTGCCCACACTTCAGATGCGGATTCTGAGGGGGAGAAGAGACTGAGGAGATCAGATTATGGCATCTGGATCGGCAATCTCCCCTTTACGTTCACGAAAGCAGATCTACGCAAGTTTTTGATCGAGAACTCTTCGACTACGGAAGATCAGATCACAAGAGTGCACCTTCCACCACCCAACGGTCCGGGTGCTGCCTCTGTGGGGCGGAAGCTTAAGCCACAAAATAAAGGTTTCGCATATGTCGACTTTTCCACAGAGTCTGTACTAAAAGAAGCCTTGGAATTGAGCGAGACGCTAATTTCCGGCCGTCGTGTCCTAATCAAGAATGCTAAATCTTTCGAGGGCCGGCCAGAGAAAGCAAATGATAGTACCTCAGCCCCCGGATTCGGGGCCGCGAGGAGCGGCAAACCACCAAGCAAGAAGATCTTTGTTGGAAACTTGGCATTCGACACTACAGAGGAGGACCTTAGGGAGCATTTCAATCGTTGTGGGGAGGTCAAGGGCGTGTTTTTAGCTACGTTTGAGGACTCGGGGAAGTGCAAGGGCTTTGCGTGGGTGGAATTTGAGGATTTAGAGGCGGCAGAGGCGGCAGTGAGGGGGTGGATCAAGGTACCCGTCCAGGAGGATGAAGAGGAAGAGAGCGACGCGGCAAAGGAAGACTCGGATGGAGGGAAGGAGGGTGAGAAGAAGGGCGCTAGAATGAGAAAGTGGTGGGTTAACAGAATCAGGGGCCGTGCATTGCGCATGGAGTTTGCGGAGGACAAGGTTGTAAGGTACAAGAAGCGGTACGGCAAAGATAGGACAGCCAAGGTGATCACTATAGGACGTGGCGTCGCCGTAGCCCCCGATTCAACGGAAGTCGACAGAGTACCCGCCACTGTTGATATACTAGAGCCCAGGAAGGACACCGGTGGGCGAGTAAGGAGGTCTACAAGAGAACCGCGGAAAATCGACGCAAGGACCATCAAGCCTGGTGCGGCATTGGCGAATGCCCAGAGGATGACCGGCGGGATTGTCGAAAGCAAAGGGAAGAAGATTACATTCGATGATTAAACAACGTCTTTGCCTATCCAAGGGGACGGAAAAACGACAGTTTCTTTATCCGCCCTCTGACGAAATAGATTCGCGTTATTAAGAGTAGACGTTGTATGCAAATACATACATACAATAACGAAAAAAATATCGTTATGATGTAAACCCGCCCCCCACTCTCTTCCCTTGTCTATTCCTACCCGCTGTTGCATCATCATCATCATCATCATCATCATCCCCCAGTTATGCTATGTAGATGCGGAACCGCCGCCGCCGCCGCCCTCAACGAACTGTGTAGGCCCATTCCCCCAAAGTAATTGTTATACGTACCAATAATCCCGGTTCCATTTAAATGGCTATAGTCAGCAACTTCACACTTCGTCCTCCCCTTCACCTTCTCAAGCTATTCCGGCTCCGGTCACTCCAAATGAATGAGTTTTAAGTTTCTATCCTCTATCGCATCCCCTGTACCGTTATCTGTTTCCCGGGGAGCAGCCGTATCCCTCAGGAATGAGGCACCTCCGTTAAAGGACGGTTCCGGATTCATTAGCCGTAGAATCTTCCGCGTATGGAAAATAGGGGCTGTAGCGGCTGGGATAAAGCGGGGGGTTGCTGAGGGAAAATCGGTTGAACTGTCACTCCCTACCGATGGGGAAACTGATGGCCGGCGTTCTGCACCGGGGGCGCGCAGTACCCGCCGGAGGATAAGTGGTCCTCGGGGACGGGCTGGCGGCATGGCTATCACCGCTTCTCCAGAAATGGAAACGGTAGTTGTTCTCTCTTCAGATTGGCTTTGTCGAGTAGTGGTATCCAAGTCTGCCCATGGTGCAGTCGATGATCCGGGGGGTGGCGCCCCTTCGCCCGACCCTAGAGTACGCCGCTGCCTCCACCCTAATGTATCGAGAGCATTCCGCTCTTTCCACCACCTTGGAAAATCACGTAAACCGATCTTGGTGAGTGTATCGCGGTCATGCGGCATTTCGTGCAGGTACTTGCAGCCTTGCTGAGTGTAGTCGCACTCGCCACGGCGTAGCCAGTATGAACAATAGGTTTTTGAGCCATCTCTTAGTGGGCCGTTAGTCGGTCCCTTATTGCCCCGTCGTTGAGATGTGCTGTTGCTGGGAGTTGTGCGGATTGTACGTGTGATGGCTTGAGCTGATGTGATCGCATCCTAGAAGGGATGTCAGCCACAAGCTATTAAGGACTGAAATTAACCCACCACCTGTGCGCCGAGTAGTGGTCTCCAAGGCGGGTCCATGTCAATTACCTGGGACGTAAGTCCAAGACCATCTCCACCAAGTCCAATACCGCCTATAGATAGGCCATTGCCTCCACTTGCAGTGCCGCGCTGAATAGGCCTGTCTGATTGCTGATTATCTAGTCGAGCTGTGCTTGGGTTTTCTTGGGAGAGGTTCTCGGCCACGGACGCAGAAAGATTTCTTGTCGCACGAGTAGGTATAGCTAGGATGCTAGTAGCAGAAGAGCCATGTGCAGCTGAACATACTCCGTCATCAACCGGGATCACGGCTGGAACCGTATCCGGAGCACAGGGTGATGGCGGTGACACAAAATGATGCCTGGTTCCAGAGTGTTGATCGAAATCTTCCTCTAGTTTAATTTGATAATGCAGGCCAGATGGAATAACCTCCCCAACACTCGTCATGCCGGTTGTCTGAGCAAAACTCATAACCTTGGGAACACCCACAACCGCCACGTTTGCAGGGAGTTCGTCAGCAGGAATAAGCGGAGTAAAAGTGCCGTTACCACGAGAGATGAAGAAGGTAGGTCGTTGTTCGGACATTATCATAGGCGGACTACGCGGTGCTGGAGCTCTGGAGAACATGTTCCAAGTGTGTCTAGTACTGGCGGATTGGGTGGATGACGAAGAGGAGCCTCAACGGTAGCAAGGAAGACAGAAGGCGAGGTGGGTGCGGGAGGTGACAGGAGCAAACAATATCGTCGGTAGGAAAAAAAAATATCTGCTGGCAAGTGAAGAGGCTCGCACGGGTTTTGGAGCTGGGGCAGGTTAGAGTGAATACCAAATAGAAGCAGGACGGCAATGGAGGAACACATTGACACTCTTCGGCAGATATCCGGAGGGCTTCCCACGTCCGGCCATCATTCATCATTCCGTGGGCAGATCCCAGATTGTTTGCTCGGGAGGATTTGCAGGAAGCATCACTTGACAGGCATAACACCCCGGGTGTTTGCTTGAAAAGAACCCCGCCAGAACTGTCATTTGACGGGCAGGTTCGAAGAGAGATGCTCGGTCCATGCAACAACCGTCGTGGCGGTGGACAGGAATCACAACAAAAAGGAGAGCGTGAAAATAACAACCCCCTTGTAGCTTCTGCTGCTTCTCGAGATAATAAGTGAAGCAGGATTTGATTGGGGTGGCAGAAGTAGCAGTTCCTGTTGTACCATTGAGGCCAACGCGAGCAAACAGAAAAAAGAACACTAGCATAAAAAACTCTCAACGGCAATGGGTCTCACTATAGGAGTACATAAGAGTGATCGCGCTATAAGAATGGAGTCCATTACTACCCTGACCATATTCTTACAGCGCGACTCCACTGTAGTAAACGTTCGGCATTGGTGGGGGTGGCGCCTTTGGGGTTGCCCGGCCAACAACTAGCGGGGGTCGACAAGACAATTCACTTTCCAGGCAGACTCTCATCGTGCATCTCTACATTGCGTCCCAATGCCAGACTACTGCAATTTTATCGACTCGTGGCTAGATGATGTTCTCAGCTCTCGGTGCCTGAAGGCATCATCTACTAGCCCCCGAGACAGCATTACCCATATTGCACAGCAAATCGCTCTACCATCTCCATCCTCTTCTCCTCCCTCGGTTTCGAAACATCCGCCCTTGAAACGAAGGCGCTGCACCTGTTCGAATTCCTACGACCGCGATATCATGCCGTCGCCGCACAAGCGCACCAGAACCCGGGATGATCAGCTGTCTATTACCACAGCTACATCAGCATTCAGCAATATCCAACTTCCTCCAGCGGCATATTCACGATCCTCGCGATCCTTATCTCCCACAAAAGTTAAGGCAGCCAGTCCTGTGCGCGAGCTACGAGAAATCTACCGCTATGCTAGCCCCCCGCTCAAGTATGCCACATCCGTGGATGAGAATACTCCAAAAAACGTCATTGACATGATAAACGGGTTGCCTCTGCACGGAGTGGGGGTCATTCCTGGTTCTTTGAAGGTATGTATGATCATCTCTCTACCCACACGTGCTTTTCGGCGGGTGGTAACGAATACACCTAGGAAACTATTAAAGCAACCCTGCCTTTTGAAAATATTCCCGACTACGCTTTCAATGCCTCTACATCTAATGACCATTCCACCGATCAGGACCTCTGGAGAATAGCCATAAACACACTCCAGAGAGTGAAGTCCTGTTTCATCAACAACGAGCCGGAAGGCCCATGGTTGATGATCGCGAATGGGCTCTTGGCAGAGGTCTTCACGCAGCCAGAATTAGAAGGGATGCTATGTGTTAAGGATATGTGAGTAATAATTTTGTCCAACTGAGTTCTTTCGTGATGAGTTAATATTATGGGTTGCAGTCAGTACAGTGACATCAATAGCACCACTCTCCTCCCTCATGTCCAGAATATCGCGATCCCCATCAAGAAAGCTGACCTCGCCCTCGCAATCGCTTCCCACACGCCCGCTACTGCTCCCGTCTATACTGCTCTTCGGACGTCTAATCCTTCTATGCAGCTCAGCCAAATGTCCGAAGCCAGCGCAAGCAGGTTGGCCCTGCCCGGCTGCGTTGAGGTCGGTGATTCAGGAAAGAACTACCTAGAGGCTAGTCTACAACTCGGGATATGGTGTTTCGCGGGGTTGGCAAAGTTGGATGAACTAAGGGTGCAGTTCGGGGCGGCGGGTCGAAAGACGTTGACACCGATGATGAATAGACAAATATCTGCTACAGATGGTGAGGATTGTATTATTGAGGATGAAAATTTGGGAGAGGGAGTTCATGCTATGGACTTTTCAAGAGCAGAGCAAAATCTCCCAGTTTTTGGGTGGACAGCTATTGGCATGGACTGGAAGCTGCATATTGCATATAAAGACACAATGGATAATGGTGTTATGATTCTAGGTCCACTAGATAGCGGGGGCCTGGGTTCAGTAATGGCATTTTTCAAACTGTTCAGGACGGCTACTGCACTGGCAAAGTGGGCAAAGGAGAAGTACTGGCTGGAATTCAAGAGCATTGTGGAGGCTTAATTGGGATGAATACAATGAGTCGCGCTGCAAGAATATGGCCAAGGCAATGGACTCCATTCTTATAGCAAGAGCCCGGGATTGGGGTGGAGCCGCGTATTCATATCCTTATAACGCGCAGATTCTTGCAGCGCGACTCGACTTGTATACCGAACCCGTTCAATGCGACCTGAGACCCGGAGAAGAAAAAAAAAAAAAACAAAAGGCCAGAAAAATCAAGTTCAAGTTCATTCCTTTCCCCCTGGAGCTCCGTCTTGCATTATCAAAAAAAAAATAACTCTGGATTCGGTCGGGTCTACCACTACCTATGGATAATAATAATAATAATAATAATAATAGGGGGGCTATATATATATATGGTCTAGATAAAAGTGCTGCCCTACTTTTTCACATCTCTCTCGTTACTTTTTAGATGATTACATTCGCTCGCCTCTCGCTAATCGAATAAATGGTTGGTTGGTTCTACTTAGCAAACAATCCAAACCGGCACAGTTCCGACGGCCGGGGGGGGGGGGGGGGGGGGGGCTAGGTTTTTTTTTTTTTTTTTTTTTTTTTTTGTTTGTTTGTTTATTTATTTAACGGGGGGAGGGGGGGGGGTGTGTGTGTGTGGTGGGTGTGTGTGATTTGGATGAGTGAGTGGTGGGTGAGAGTTAAGGAGGAATAACAGTAAACAACAGTAGCAAAAAAAAAAAAAAGAAAGAAAAAAAAAGCTTTTTATTCCCGTTCTATTCTATATTCCCGAGTCATTGGTTTTGCTTTTTCGTATTCAATTAGGAAGGAAAAAAAAAAAAGGGGGGGGGGGGGGAAATATCGATAGAGGGAGAAAGTAAAATAAAAATAGGACGAGTAGAAACAACAGCCCGCCACCTTGTTACATAAAGGTAATTATATATATATATATATATATTGTACATACGTGCGGAGAAGGAGGGAGAGCTGGACGGACAATTGCAAACAAAATGAAAAGACCCGGTATTGTCGTGCGAATAACACTTGATGGTTCTCCATTGCCCGCTCTGGTCTTCGGCTATGGATGTAGCGCTGGGGTGGAGGGTGTCAATCCGACCGCTGCCCAAGTCGAGAGGCATATTAATCGAGTTGCATTGCATCTCCACTCGCGCCGACGGAGGTTGTAGCTGCTTTCCCATTGTCCATTGCCTGTATCGGCGCACTGGAAGACTCTCCCTGCTCGGAAACGGCGCTGAACGCCACAGATGCCCTACTGCCATTTTTTGCTTGACCACCAGCGACGGCGAGTCCGCTGGCGACAGTAAACTCAGGCCCACCAGCTCCCTCGCCACCCTTAGTCGTCTCTGCCTGTCTCTTTGCGGACATCGCATCCTTCTCCTTCTTCCTGCGAACAAGCGTGCCTTTTCTCCCTCTCAAATATGCGGTGGCGACATCAACCATCTCCCTTTCCTCGGTGCTCTCCTTGAGCGCAGCCAACATCAGGCGAACCTGGGTCTCAGATTGGAGGGCGGGGCATTCGGTTGAACCAGCAAAGTGCGCGATTCCACAGAGAGGGCAATGCTCAATACCACAGAGCTTGAGGGGGCATAGGCCAGGTTGATGGTAGGTATCACACATCACGCATGTTTCCTGGCCGGGATGCAAAGGACCTGCGTCCAAGTCAAAATCAGGCAGGGGGCGGCGTACGAAAGGGGCAACTGGGTGAGATCAGTTCAGTTCGGTGGTGAATGTTTGTGGATTGTTTGGATCCCTACACTCGACACCCCAACCTAGACTCTTCATAAATGCTTTCTCTCCTGGTACCATAACGTCTTCACCAGCCTGGTCATCGGAAGGGTCGTCCTCTTCACTCTCAGCCTGGGCCTTGAAGTCTGTGTCGCTACTGGAATCCCTAAGGGCCTTAACGGGCAAGGGAGGTCCACCACCGTCAATATCCATGGGATCGCTGACTCCAATATGCCTAGAGTAGTCCACCGCCTAAAACGATCAGGTCTCAAACGAGCCTTCCAATTTCCCAGGAAGTAACTCACCTGGCGCTTCCGCTTGCCCCTCCCGAGGTCTTCCATGTTGGCTGCGGCATCCGCCGCGGCATCCCTCTCGCGCTGCTGTAAGATCTTATCCCAAACGGTTGGATCCTGCTGACTAGTAGTATCAGAGTCTTGTAACCCATCTTCTAAGCGACCGTGCTCGTTAGCCCAAACCCTAGCAAAACTGAACTGTGTTTCTGCAGACTTGTCTTCACCCGTCTTGGTATCTTCGGCTTGGCTACGGTCTAGCAAGAGATCGACGGATGTCGAGTCATAGCGGATGTCACCTTCCGTAGAATCCCCAAAGATAGCAGAGGCTCCGAACTTGAGGATTGACTCGACATCTACTTCTTCTGCCTCATCATCGGCCATACTATTGATGATTGCGTGGTCCAATGACATCTTCTTCTTCCCAATTTGCACAATCTTTTCTTCAGCAGTATTGCGAGTCATGAGATGGAAAACTAGGACTTTCTTCTTTTGCCCGATGCGATGCGCGCGTGAGAGAGCCTGGATATCTTGGTGGGGATTGAAATCCGGATCCAGGATGATGACGGTGTCGGCCGTGGCGAGGTTGATGCCAACACCTCCAGCACGAGTCGAAAGGAGGAATGCGAAAATTGTAGAGTCAGGTGCATTGAAAGCGTCGATCCGTTTTTGCTTCTCTAGCGAGCCAATATTGCCATCAAGACGCTCGAAACTCAAACCGAGACCGTCGAGGAAGTCCTCAACGACAGTTAACATATCCAGGAATTGACTGAACATCAAGACCCTATGGCCTCGTTCCTGCAGCTTCGGCAACATAATCTCGAGCAGCTGGAGTTTCGAACCAGCCGCCACAAGGTTGCGGTGGGAGATAATTGGGTTCATCGTTCTCTCCTCTATAGCTAAGCTATAAATAAAAGGATGGCAGAGGCACTTCCTTAGCTGCACGAGGATGTTATTGAGGTTGCTCCTCTCTAGCTTGGTCAAGGACTTCTTCTCCCTTCCGAAGATCGACTTAATAAGCTCTGGGTTCTTTGCAAGAATTGATTGATATAGCTTCTTTTGGACGATACTCATGGTGACAGGCACGATTATCTCCGCCATCGGTGGAAGGAACGTCAGGACCTGAGCTTTAGTTCGGCGGAGAAAGAAGGGTCTGATCAGATCGTGAAGTTTTGGAACGTTCTCCTTCGTTAGTTCTGCGTACTCGAGTTCTAGGTTAGATGCATTGATGCTGTTGTCAAGAAATTGGAGCAGATTGAAGAGTTCTCGCGTGTTGTTCTGGAGAGGGGTGCCCGTCAATAGAATCTTGAAGGGAATTTCTAAAGACTTTAGAGCTTCGTAGATTAGGTTCTTGTCGTTCTTTAAGCGTTGACCCTCATCCACTATAAGACCCGCCCATTTAATACTCTTGAAGAATCGCTTACAAGAATCATCTGCAGGTGTTTCGTAAGACGTGACGACGATGTGGCATCTAAGGTCTTTATCTTTCCCGGGAAGAAGCTCGTATTTGATCGCACAGTCGCGGGCGTGTGCCGATCCGAAAAAAGTTACGACCCGTAGAGATGGACACCATTTCTTGATCTCGCGTCTCCAGTTTGGACAAGTTGAGTTGGGCACAACCACAAGAAATGGCCAGACCTGGTGGTCTTCAACGAGCGCGGCAAAGAGGGATATAATCTGGATCGTCTTGCCTATAATTCTTCGTTAATATGACAATGGGTATGAGATTCCAAAATCAATCGTACTTACCAAGTCCCATTTCGTCTGCCAATATAGCACTGTGGCATTTATACCACTTGTAGTAGAGCCAGTTTAGCCCTTCCATCTGGTATGCCATCATCTCTCCTCCTGTAAGTATGCTTGGCTGTGATTTCTTTATCAACTCTTTCTCAAAAGACATTGATCTGACCTTCTCAATGCGTTTCTCCATGGGTCGGGCCTTTGGTAAGTGGATATAAGATGACATAACCCAGTCCTCGTACGCTGTGGCAAAGTCCTCCCAACGTTCACCGTCACCCGGGCGGGGGGGTTCTTCCCAGACAGCCTCTTCATAGCTAAGGCCCTTGTATTTGACGAAGGCTTTCTCCACTTCCTTAATACGTGCTTTATCTATCTGCTCGGCGCGGACACTGACGTAGCTTGTATACTGAATGTCAAGTACGACATCGACTCTCAAGTACTCTTCTGGGATGGCATCTTCCATCTCCATTGTTGGTAAATTTTGGCCATTGTTTTTCCTCGTAAAAGCTTTCCGCGTCGATGTCGTTGTCACACCCCATACCCACGGCCCAGGCATCCACTGACATCGGAAATATGAGTGGCTTTCCCATTTGACAAGGTACTCTTTTTCGTCCTCATCAACCATTTCGACAGTAGACCCAGGGGTGTAACTATCCTCATTCACCGGCCTCCAGGCTACAAGAGCTTGCACCTTGCTCGGTTTGGTTTTGCATTCCACACATGTCCAGTCGCAGGAATACTCTTGGTAGCGCCGCTCGGCAATGCTCCCCCCCCTCTCAGAATCTGTATCATACTCACTTGCTCTCGATGGAAGATGTTGAAAGTGAAACGCTCGTGTACAAAGATAACAGCGGAAGAGGACATTGTGTATGTTATTGATAAGCTTCGAATCGACTGGCGTGATTGGATCCTGTCCACCGTTCTCCTCTCTTTCCTTTTCTTCCTGTTTGGATGTTCTCTTCCCTCTGAACGCAGCACAAGCTGGCCCTGCGACCTTACACACTTGGCAAATATCCTGTCGGGGGATTGTGGCTTCTTTCTTCCTTGCTGCACCCACGCAGCGGCTGCATTGGAGTACGAAATCCTTGTCCCCAATCTTTGTGACCAGATGGTCTCGCCCACTGCGGGGACCAAGACACACCCTATGGTAAGAAAATGTGCATCCTTGACAGGACGCAAGCACCCCTTTTTGAGAACTATCCCCGCGTTCAAAGCATACATTGCACTGCAGCTGGTGGCGTAGACGAAATTGGTCGTTTTTCGGGAGTGAAACGAAAACCTCCCGTACACCAACAGCTCTAAGCGGACCTTCTACTTCACTGCCCTCATCAGCCCAGATTTCGTCTTCCCTGTGTTCTCTCATATTTTTCATAGGTCTTGTGCTGCGGGTAGAGCGTCTGACTCCTAAAACCTCGGGGCTTTGGTCCCCAATACGTCTCTTTCCACCTCCTGGGAATCTAGATTGAATTGCCTTTCTCTTCCTATTGTTTGGGGGGCCCAAGATATCTGAATACACCTGAGCAAGGTTATCGTCAGTCTCGCCTCGGTTCGAATCAGAGTCTGGCTCCATAGTCTTGTCCTTCCTCTTGTAGCTTAGTTGATGGAATGCGCTCGCTCCGTTCGACCTCGTGACTCGCGAGCGTCTAGACCTTCGCAGCCCTGATGTGCCTGGAGATGTTTCCCGAGAAGTCAATGCTGAGCGGGAGGAGGTAGCGGTTGATGAATGGTGGACTAGTCTCGCGCTACTAATGGGATTGCGAGTGGCGCGAATCATATGCTGACCGCGAGATATGATCAGCTCATCATCCCCATCGCCGTCACTATCACTAGACCAAACCGCCACTTTTTTAGGGTTGGGTGAACGTAAACGTATTGCTGCCCCTGGCCGATGTGGCAAGTTCTTGTCTTTAGGTTTGGATTGCTCTCTCGAGCCTTCGTTGTAAAAAGCCAGAGCTGATTGACCATTCACAAGCTCTATTAAGTGAGTGAAGTCAAGCTGAAGTTAGACTGTTGTTAGTCAAGAGCCCAGACAACACGAGTCGCAGGAGAGGGTAAGATGCAGCTCGGGTGTTTGAGCTTGGTAGCAAAGGTGGTAAACTCACTACTGCGGTGTGATCATCTGCAAACTGCACATGATATCTCAATTCGCCTCCCAAGTCTGGACTGAGTTCTCCCAGAACTTTCGCTACTTTCCACTCATCTGGAAAGGTCGTGTAGTCTGACTTTCGTACCACCGGAGGTACTCTAATTTCAACTATTGTGCTCTTATCCACAAGTGTCTGGGCTCGCAGCGGAGGTTCAGGTTCAGGCGAAGATGAGGGTGGTGACGGCTCGCCATCTGTTACAAACAGACTTGTGCCAAGCTCAATACTGGGAATCGGTTCCAGCTCACGGGGTGTTTGCGTACCGTCTCGGCTGCGCATCTCGAAGAGAGGGGGGCTGGTGTGTACAGCATGTGTGTAGGGAGCGTAGCGTGTAACCGGCTCTGCTACGCTCTATCCAGTACGACCAGTAGTCAGCCGTCGTGGTTAGAAACAACAATGACGGAGATTCTTCCGATGCGCGTATGTAAACAAAGACGGTGTTGTGTCCAGACGAGAATCAACAGATGAGAAGCTGGGGAGGGTCGGCGGAGAAGACGAAGGTCGCGCTGGATTACTGGCGCAGAGGTGGAGGCGACGCAGAGGAGCAGAGGTGGAGAGGTGGGGGGGGGGTGGAGAGTCGAAAGGTGAGGTGGAGTGGGAGGAAGCAGACAAGAATGAAGGGCAGTGCAGAACCACGGAGGTGAAAGCTGACTGGAGAAGAGCAAAGATGTAGAAGAGGTATAGAGGGAAGTCGGATAGTAACCAAGGTAGAAGCGCGGAGTCGCAGGCCGGGTCTGTATAGAGCGGAGAGCTGTTGCGGGTGAACGCGTGGGAACGCGAATGACCAGAGCCGCACTGCAGGTCCACAATATTGTACTGCGTGGGGTTGGTTGGTGTGGTTGCCGCTTTTATAGTCGCCGTATCTTATCAGCGATCCCACCAGCAACAATCGGCCATCGTATAAAGACGGAATGGCCATCACAATCACCGCCCCTACCCCCATAGCGCCGGGTTACACCTGCGGTTCCCTCTCAGAAGGCGAGGATGACTACGATCCGGATGGCGACGTGCGGATGCGTCGGCCCTTGGAAGGAGCAGGCACGGACGAGATTGTGACGCCCGGGGAGACCATCACAGAGGATCCCCAGTGGATGCGGTAGGCCAATGCCCCGGCTGCACTTGCTATGTGCATTTGAGCCAGAGCTCTAACGTGTGCAATTGGTAATTGGTGCAAGGCAGTGGACACGGCACCTACACGGCCGGTGCGGATGGCACAAAAATCATTGCCAGCGTCGCAGGCACGGTGGCCAAAACCAACAAACTCCTCTCCGTCAGCCCCCTCCGCGCGCGATATACCCCTGAAATCGGTGACCTGGTAGTCGGCCGCATTATCGAAGTATGCCTTCCCCCCGAATACACGCCGCCAAATCCCCTCTAACTTCCTAAAACCAGGTCGGCACCAAGCGCTGGCTCTGCGACATCTCCGCCCCGCACCTCTCCACCCTCCACCTAAGCTCCATAAACCTCCCCGGCGGCATCCTCCGCAAGCGCACCACGACCGACGAACTCCAAATCCGCTCCTACTTCTCCGAGGGCGATCTCCTCGTGGCGGAGGTGCAAACCCTGCACCAAGATGGCTCTGCTTCCCTACACACCCGGAGTTTGAAATACGGTAAACTGAGAAACGGGGTTTTTATGAGTGTAGGTGGGAGGGGTGTAAAGAGGGGGAGGAGGCAAGTTTTCGAGGTCAAGTTGACGGATGGGGCTGGGGGGGTGGATGTTTATCTAGGGGTTAATGGGTTTGTGTTTATTGCGATGCATACTAACTTCCCTGAATCTGAATCTACATCTATCATCGCTAACCTCGAGGATTCGGCGTCTGCGGCCATGTATTCCTCGCAGAACGATCCGATTCCAGTGGCAACGAGGAGGGAGATTGTGCGGGTGGCAGGGGTTATTCGGGCGCTGGTAGAGAGAGGGTTCAGGGTTGATGAGGAGGTAGTTATGAGGGGCTATCAGGTCTGTGGGGATTTGGACATGGAGGACGGGGAGGCGGGTGGGTTTTTGGGTGGGGAGAGAGCGAGGAGGTTTGTTGACAGGATGATGGGGGAGTGAATATAATGTTTGTGTTCCCGAGGAGGTGGGTGGGAGCTGCCATGTACCCCGGCACACATATCGCATCACCCCGTCGCACGCACGTCCCTCCTGACCATTGCCTTACATTATTTTTTATATGTGTATGTATGTACAAATACCCCCACGAAAATGACGCGAGTATTGGTAAAAAAAAAGACAAAAAAGGTGTAATACGGGAATTAAACCCCCCTGGGACATTATTGTAGAAGGCAGGAGGAAGTGAAAATGAACAGAACTATCTGGAGAAGAAATAAAATGAAAATGCACGTGGATTAATACCCACCTTTACTTTTCCCTTCCCTCCCTTTTCTTTCCTTTCCTTCCCTCCCTTCGCTTTTCCATCCAAAAAGCAAAGAGGAGAGGGTGGGGGGGAATAGGAAAAGAAAGTATAGACTCCTGAAACACCGATAGCCTGAAAAGCGGAGATTTATCATATCCATGAACCTTCAGTCCTGATGATCGTTAGCCGCAGCATGCTGTTGGCCCTGTTCTCCCCTCCCATCCTTCCAGACCCTCTTCCACGTCCCTCCGTCCCTTGCGTGGCCACCACTACCGGCAAACGCACCTGATCCCTCTCTGTCCCTCCGCATACCCTCCAGCACGCCAACAAGCCCACCCTCCCGAAGACGTTCAAGCACGATCTTCATGCCTTCTTTGCTCTTGACGAGTTGATCGCGGGTGCGTCGGACGCCGATAAGTTCGATTGAGCGCTGAATTGAGGATGTGGACCAAGATTGGAAGAGGGATTTGCGTGGAGGTGGGTCGGAGTCGGGGGAGGTGGGTTTGTGGCGGTGGTGTAGGAAGCGGGATTGCCCGAGGCGGGAGTGGAATGTTACAGTCGTTGTTACGTCCGTCCGTTCGTCCTGGGGGAAGTCCCAGGTTCTAGGCGAGGGAGAAGAGCTGGCGTTATCGTCACCTGTCATGGCTGCGAGTCCGAAGGGGCGCCGGTATACTTGGCGTTCGACAACACTTAGTACACCGGTCCATTCGAGATTCTGCGATTCGGTTTCCATCCATCCTTCGTTGACATCTACCACGCTCTTTTCCAGAATGTATGCCTGGCTAGAATCATTGCTCGTTGCGCCTAGTATGCTCTTGGGGAGGAGCTTGAGCACTGCGGATGGGAGCTTGGAGCGCTTGAGGTGCAGCCGGACGGTGTGGAGGCGCTGGGTTTTGGGGTCAATATGGCGATCGATAACGTCTGTTGAGAGGACGTGGGTGGAGTAGGGATTTGGATAACGGAGGAAGTAAGCAAGCGTTACGGCGGGAAAGGAGTAACTGGCGGTAGACGCATTAGCAGTGAATTGGAAGCTCTGTAGGAGGCCGGGAAATGGCTCGCAGGAAGCTCTTCAACACATAGAATTTGTAAGAAATCTAGAGGATCGGATTACAACATACTCGTAGCTAAAAGAATTCTCATAAAACTTGACCATCGTGCCACCACCACTCTCCTTGTTTTCTCCTCTCACCTAAAGGTGGAAGCTTCGGAAAATAGCCCAACGGGCATCCGAAGTGGATCGAAGACTCAATCTTTACTGATGGGTCGGTCGTGAACTGGTCTGTGATGTAAGACAAACCGTGATGACGGACGCAGGGGCAGTTTGGATGAGTAACCCGAAGGGGCTTAAGGTGGGGAACAATACAGAGTCACGTGCTCGCCCATCTCTTTGAAGATTGGTATGTGCTGATGGGATAGGTGAGATGAGAAGAGATTTTGCCCGTATGTGCAACGTTAAAGGTCTCTATTCCTGATTCCCTGGGCTGCCCGGCGACTGTTTGGGGGGGGGGGTTTATAGCTGTACGGCCTCATACGAGGGAAACGCCGCACAACAGCGGAGGACTTATATATCCACCCCGCCTTGAGTCGCTACATTGACTGTGTGCTCGTTGTTATTTTGCTTTTGCTTTGAAGACCAGAGACAGTGCTCCAGATATTAAGCAACTTGCAGCTTTAGGTATGTCCTGCAAGAGCACCGCCTTAGAGCTGGAAACTAACCTCGCCCAGGCTCCCACGGGGCAATTATGGCAGAAGAAGCACCCGCCCTATCTAATTTGTCCCTTGCTGCCGAACCCTCGAATCCAGAAGCCGCCAAAACCGCGGGTAATAGCACTGCGCCAGTAGCTAAGGCTCAGGATGTGAACCCTTGGTCTGTCTCGGGCGAGATCGTCGATGGCGTGGCTCTGGCAATCGACTACGAGAAGCTGATCTCGCAGTTTGGCACACGGCATATTGATGCCCCTTTACTCCAGCGATTCGAACGGGTTACGGGGCAAAAACCGCACAGGTTCATGCGGAGAGGGATTGTATTCAGCCACCGAGATCTGGAAGTCATCCTCGATCGGTACGAGACCGGGAGACCCTTCTTCCTCTATACTGGCCGCGGACCGAGCAGTGATAGCATGCACCTAGGGCACATGATACCTTTCGAATTCACAAAGTACATCAACCCCCTAAGAATCTTCCTCTAAACCGATCCTAATAACCCCTTGCAGATGGCTCCAGGAAGTCTTCGACGTCCCCCTCGTAATCATGCTCACAGACGACGAAAAATTCCTCTTCAAACCGAACCTCTCCATCGACGACGTAGTAAACTTCTCGAAACAAAACGCCAAGGACATTATAGCTGTAGGTTTCGACCCGAAGAAAACCTTCATCTTCAGCGACCTTGAGTACATGGGCGGCGCATTTTACCAGAATGTGGTCAGGGTAAGCAGATGCGTTACTGCAAACCAAAGCAAGGCAATCTTTGGCTTTGATGATAGGTGAACACCTTCCTAGTTGGTCGTACTCTGTATAACTTGCCACACCACTGACGAAAACACTCAGCGACAACATCGGCAAGATCCACTTCGCCTCTATCCAAGCTGCCACCTCCTTCGCGACCACCTTCCCGCACATCTTCCCCCCAGGCCAATACCCCCCTTCCCAAATCCCCTCCCTAATTCCCTGTGCCATCGACCAAGATCCCTACTTCCGCATGACTCGCGACGTCGCCACCCGCCTCAAACTCCCCAAACCCTCTCTAATCCACTCAATATTCCTGCCAGCCCTCCAAGGCCCCTCCTCAAAAATGTCCGCCAGCATATCAACCTCCGCAATCTTCATGTCCGACACCCCCTCACTCATAAAGAAAAAGATCAACAAATACGCTTTTTCGGGCGGGCAGACAAGCGCCGAAGAACAGCGCCGTTTAGGGGGCGATCCGGACGTGGATGTGGCATATCAGTACCTGACATTTTTCATTGAGGACGATGAAGAATTAGAAGGGATTAAGCTTGCGTATAGGAAGGGAGAGATGTTGACGGGGGAGCTGAAACAGATGTGTATCAGGGAGCTGCAGGGGTTTGTCGGGGGGTTTCAAGAGAGGAAGGAGAAGGTTACGGAAGAGGTTGTGGGACTGTTTATGAGGCCTAGGGCATTGGAGTGGGGGGGGAATCCGAATCCTATTAAGCCACCTGCGCCTCCCCCTTCTGCTGCTTCTCCTCCCGGAGAGACACAGAAGCCAAAGTCAAAACCCAAGAAGAAAAAAGGCCCTGCTCCCGGTATTCCTAAAACAGAGGCCTGACGTCATCGACTAGGGCTCTTTTCCATAGCTACCCTTTACCATAGAAAGTGATAAATATACAACAGAGCGCAGCAACGCTTTTCAGGACTACTAACCGCATTTCCCCTAACGAACTCTTACTTTAGTTTCTAATTACTCGTAGAACTCATCTCTTTTTATTCCTCGAAAGAAACTACCCACATCGTAAGACAAAGTGATAGGGGAAACGCAAAAAAAAAGAAAAAATTTGAAGGGGCTTCCTCTAGCCCTGCTAGCGCTTTCTGATGAGTAGATATTCCCCCAAGTTAAGAAGACAATGTCGTGTAAAATCTTTTTCCTATGAAAGAACGGTAAGCCTCTCTCCTGTAGCTTCCGCCGCTGCGTGTGTTAAATCTATGAAATCCTCCCGCGCAGCTCAATATAGGCAATAAAACCCTGGAATCACCCCGTTTTGCCCGCTCAGGGGATATCGTTAATGAATCACATCTAAGCCGTTTTGGAGTTCCCGCTCTAACGTATTGTCCTGGTTAGCGGCTTCATGTGGTCTTGGATCTTCAGCGGTCCACTTGGGGTTACCATCCGGGATAGGTATTCCTGTTCCTTGCCGATCGGGGGCGATGGGTTGGGCCGTCTGCTGCTGACCAGGTTGGATCCTAACCTGGTGTCTGAAGCGGTTGACCTCGTCCAGGATCATCTTGCGCATCTCGGGTACGTCCTCGACGACTTCGAAGCCAAAGTCGAAGGTCTTTGCGCAGGCAGGCTCATCCGAGGCATCATGCCAGATAGCGAGGTATTTGTGTTCGAGAGCTTCCTCGACGGATATTCTGCTAGAGGGGTCGAACGCGAGCATGTGGTCAAGGAGATTGAGGGCATCCTGGTTGGCGTTGGGGAAAAGGCGCGAGAAAGGGATTTTGGGCATAAACGGGAGATTGCGTACATAGTCTTGGGCACGAGGGGAGCCAATACGGGAGAGGGTCTCTTCACTAGGGGTGCCAAGGTAGTGCAAAATCTGGTTTAGTTGGTCGACGTAGTCGCGACCTTTGAAAAATGGTCTCCCACCGAGCAGTTCCGCAAGGATACAACCCACAGACCAAACATCAACTGGACAATCGGGCTTAGCATAAGGCTTCCCACAAGGCGTGTTTGCAAAGGATACATACTAGCTTTCGTATAGCTCTGAAAGCTCAACATAATTTCCGGCGCACGGTACCACCGCGTGGCCACATATTCAGTCATATACCCCGCGTTCTCTTCCGGGTCGATGGAAAAGCCTCTCGCGAGACCGAAATCACAGATCTTAAGCTCGCAATCGGCATTGACTAGTAGGTTCCCTGGTTTAAGATCCCGGTGTAGAACGTTGGCGGAGTGAATATATTTCAAGCCGCAGAGTATCTGATAGATGAAAGATTGGAAATGCGCATCTGTCAAGGGCTGTCCGGACCTGATGATGGCCGCCAAATCGCACTCCATGAGCTCTACATCCCGTCAGCCATAAGCTCAGTCTTTAGGATTCACCGTTCATCTATATACCTTCATAAAGGTAGGTTTCATTGAAATTGTCCGGTCTAGGGATGTCCATATCATACAAACATGTAATCTGCGTTTCCTCAGTCAGCCTAGTTCTCTTATCGTGGCGGCCAAAAGGTGTGGGGGGATATGTACATTGCGGTGTCCTATAGTATTGTTAGCATGTGCTACGCTGAAAATCCTAGAACAAAAGAAATCTGGGGGAGCCTTAGGACTCACCTCGGAAATGCTGGAGAAGTTTAATCTCCCTTAGCGCTCTCTTTGCCAGGATTTTCTTGCTGAAAACGTTGGTGACCTTCTTAATGGCCACGCCTTCGCCGGTCTGGGTGTTGTTCGCGGCACTGGAGAATTCATACAGTCTATCAACAACCATCGAGCCAACGCAACAGATTTGGCGAGAAAGCGCAACAAGCATCTTATCCATACCAGACAATCCCGTAAGCGCCCTGGCCAAGCTCCTTCGTTACGGTGTACCTCTCGTCGACAATGAAGTCCTGGTTGAAGACCTTGAATACTTTGCGACCTTGAAGATCCGCCATAGTTGCAGATTTGTCAAACAACGGGGAGCGAGCTATGTGCTTCAGACACGGGCACCGTAGAGATGGCGGCTAATACACCAAAGCCTTGTTCCCACCGATGTCTATGAGATCTGCTCAGGTGCCGACCCGGGTACGACAACGTGCGGGGAAGAGAGAAGCGATGGAAATTTCTAAGGGTCCTTTGACACAATACAACAACAATCGACAAAGGACGGCACAAGGACGGCAAAAGCGAGTCCCCCGGGAGCTTTCGAAGACGCGAGGAAGAGGCAGACACTGGGCAGACACAGATGCCGGACACAAGTGGATGAG
>JAJDFE020000452.1:0-30297 GCA_021527465.2 Geoglossum glabrum | reverse complement strand
CAAGTCAATACATAAGTTTCGCTGGCGAAATAGGTTTCGAGCCCTAACCATTGTTTATATTGTGACTACGCTGTGACCACCGTTCCTACTACAAGCACCCTAGCGACTGACCAGAATACCACTGCGCCAACAATAATCGCACTATAAGAATAGAGTCCATGACCCTGTCTATACTCTCGCAGTGCGACTTGACTGTAGGATGAAGTGGCCACTCTACAGAACGGAGTGGCCGCACCCTATATACTTTAGCGCGGAGAAGCCTGATAGCATAGATGCGCCTAAAGACACCTTTACCTTCAGCAACCTTGTCACGTCGATCTGGGGAATTCCAGAAGCTTCGCCCTGTTGCTGCGGTGAATTTCCAGATTATACATATATATATTCACGCTTTCCCCTCTATGAAATAGGGATTATAGGGACGAGAGAATAACCTGCCCTTTACCCGGCTCTAAGAAAAGGGGGCAGGGCCTGTTCCCATTTTTGAGATGATGCTAGGGCGCAAAACGGCTAGATCAATCGAATTGATAAACATCTTGGGCTTTTTTCAACATCCTTCTTCATGGTATCGCCCATTGCTGAGTCAGGGGCGAAAGCTTTGGGAAAGAGGACCTCGACCGAGTCATGCGACCGATAACGGGCCAATATTTCATTACTTTCGCCGATAAAATCTACGGTAGTAACCCCATTATATTGCTGTGGGGGATCCACAGGCTTTTACGCCTAGATAGATCAAAGTCTGAGAATAATCGTAACTATTTCTCTGTTATTGCTAGCAAAGCTGTATAGAATTATATCAGAGCCCAACGATTATACTCTCAAGGTAGTATCCACTGTGGCCTCTCAGGCATATAGCGCTTGTCGCTGCGGTGCCTCACTCTCGACTTCATATTCGATTTCAACTTTAGGCCCTAAAGTACGCGGGGTTAGACGGGAACCTTTGTAGATATGGGTAGTAGCTGAGATACCTTTCTTCCTTGGTTTCACCTGTGGCCCTTTTTCTCTCTTCCTTTTCAACCCAGTCGCTACTTTCCTAAGCGCAGCCACGTCCTCTTCATCCTCACTAGAATCTTCGCTATCTTCTTCATCTTCGCCATCCCCGCTCCGTTCATCCCCCTCGCTTTCATCATCGTTTTCGTCACTCTGGTTCCCCAACCAATCTTCCAGGTCTCCAAGATCTTCGTCCTCTTCATCGCCGCCACTCACATACTCGACATCACCTACCCCTTCCTCCTCAAGTTCTTCCTCGAGTTCTTCCTCTTCAATTCCTTCATCTAAGTCTTCGTCCCTTGTGCCCTCGCCTTCCCTCTCAAGTCCCCGCAGGACCTTCTTCCAAACATTCTCTTCAACGTTGAGTGGTCTATCACCGTAAGCTCCGCTTCGCAGTCTCTCAATTAGCTCCCTTTCAATAGCCCGTTCAACCTTCGCCGCTGCTTCTGCTTTTCTCTCCCTCGTCTCTTCCCTTCTCCTAACCTTAGGCGCCAATTTCGGGACTAACTTCTCTCCTAGCCTCTCATCTTCCTTCAGTAACCGCCTCGTCCGAATGCCCACTTGCGTCAATCGAGTGAGCCGTTGTTTGCATTTGTGGACCAGGAACTTTGGCCAGTATATCAGCCTTTCGTCTATTTGCTCTAAGGCTTTGGCATAGTTTTGAGAGAGCTTGATCCGTTCCCACAGCTTTGAGGGCATGTGTGCACGTTCGATAGTCTTCATGTAGAGATAGAGAGTCCCAGTGGCGGGGTTTGAGCGGATGGTGGCGTAACGCGAGTTGGCGAGGGGGCAGGACTGGCGGTTGCAGAGACCAGTAACATTATATTCATTGCGACAGAAGTTCTGATTTTTCGTCGTCCTGGGCGAAGTATCGTTAGCAACCTAAGGGCGAGCCCACACACAAAGCCCGGAGAGAATAGGATGGCGTTCTCACTTTATCTTAAAGGCACAAAATTGCTGGTTGATAATCTGCCAGACTATCTCATCTGAGGCCATCCTGCAGATCTCGGGAATTGCAAGTTTAGCACTGCAAAGTTGTGAGGCTCGAAGCCTCAACTTGTGTGAATTCGAAATTTCTGGGCAAAATCTTGGCGGTGCTGACCCCGACCGAGTGTTCAGAAATACGCAGTACCAGGTACTTTCCAGCAGCAGCAGACCTGATGCTTAGCACAACAAAAGCGTATCCTTCCTCACAATTTTTCGATGCGAGCACTTTATCGTGGAGCTACTCGTTTTTCATTACGCAGGTCCTGGAGAGCAGCGGGAATCTCTCTGTGTCCTGCGCCAGTTAAACCCATAAGCCTAAGATTACCCCCCAGAGCCAACTCCCAACAACATAGGGGCTTGGGTTCAACGCCAAATAGCAGCAGCACATTAGAGGGCAGCAGGAATTCCCCCACCGGCCTACAAAGCACCGTCTATGCCTTATCAACTGCAGCAGGAAGGGCAGCAATCGCAGTAATTAGGGTATCTGGTCCGGCGTGTACTGAGGTAAGCAATGCCTCACAACCATGAAATACAACACCCGATCGGATGTTGAGATAAATACAGATATACTACGCCCTATGCCCCAATAACCCTCTTCCGAAACCACGATACGCAACACTTCGTGCGCTCTATAACCCCTCACATCCTCCGACAAAAGACTCCGTCCTAGATTCCAGCGCTCTAGTCCTCTATTTTCCCGCTCCAAAGTCAGTAACAGGCGAGGATGTTCTCGAACTACACGTTCACGGGGGTCCCGCCGTTGTCAAAGCTGTACTTTCTGCGATTAGTCGCTGCACCTTACCGGGGGGACCGCATCCAATTCGATATGCGGAACCAGGGGAGTTCACCCGTCGGGCCTTTATGAATAACCGCCTCGACCTCATCCAAGTTGAAGCTCTTGGAGACACGCTATCTGCAACTACGGAACAACAGCGCCGGCTCTCTGTCCGTGGCACTAACAGCGACCTCGGAAAGCGATACGAGACCTGGCGTAAACAACTGCTATATGCACGGGGAGAGCTGGAAGCTCTCATCGACTTCTCCGAAGACCAGCATTTCGATGAGCCCCCGACACAGCTGGTTACTTCCGTCTCCACACAAATTAGCCAGTTGCGGCGTCAGGTCAAAGCGCACAGCACAAACGCCGTTCGGGGGGGGCTCCTTAGAAATGGCATTGATATATCACTTTTGGGCGCCCCAAACGCAGGGAAGAGTTCTTTACTGAACCTAATCGTGGGCCGCGAAGCCGCGATCGTAAGCAGAGAAGCTGGAACCACCAGAGACGTCGTCGAGATCGGGCTAGACATTGAGGGTTGGTACTGTAAGCTCGGCGACATGGCAGGCCTGCGAAGTGAGTCCACCACGGACAGAATCTCCGCCACTGGTACCGAGGTAGGCGAAGTGGAGCAAGAGGGCATTCGCCGTGCCAAGCAACGCGCATTAGATTCCGACATACTAATCATCGTCCTTTCTATCGAACCTCACCCCAGCGGCTCGGGGTACTACCTCCCCATCGATCCCTCTGTCCACCAAACCGCTGTCCAAGGCCTGGCCAGCAATCCCTTAAAAGGTGCCCTCGTTGTCATCAACAAAACTGACCTCCTGCCCTTAGAAGACTCAATTCCACATACCTACATTCCTCTCATACTGTCTACCTTCCCGTTCCTTCGACCCGACGAAATATTCCTCACCTCGTGCAGACATGCTATTAGCACTAAAGGCATGGACCCAGGGGGGATACAAGCGTTCCTAGGAGGTTTGGTTAGGAAGTTCAAGGATATTACGGCGCCCATTGCGCCAGAAGGGGATACCGATCCATCGGTTTGGCAAGAGGCTCTTGGTGCGACGGAGAGGCAGAGAGTTTTGCTAAATGAGTGTTTGCGGCACTTGGACGAGTTTGCCGGGGTCTTGTCGGCTCGTTCTCGACCCTTCGGCAGCGGAGAGGACGACGATGACGGAGATGTAGACATCGTGTTAGCAGCTGAGAGTCTACGTTCTGCCGCAGAGTGCCTTGCACGTATCACAGGGCGAGGAGAAGCTGGAGACGTAGAGGAGGTGCTGGGAGTTGTATTTGAGAAGTGGATCTTTTCCTCCTTATTTACGAAAAGCCATAGTCACTAACCCCCTCTCCTATATGCACAGGTTCTGCGTCGGGAAATAAATAGGAGAACATATGGATTCGCACTTCCCCGCGCTCCTGCCTGCGGAAAAGCTCTCTGGTGCATGTCCGCCGCCACCGACATCTCCATCTCCTCCTCCGCCATCTCTCCTCTGGTACACCAAAACCCGAAGTTGAAGGAAAGCTAGAAAGTACAAGTACAGAAGGGAAAATACAATCTAAGTCAAACAGAAATCTAGAGGCAAAGCAAGACTTTTGAAGGGAAGCAAAGGAAGACAAACGCGCTGGCTGAAAAACACAAGGGACCTTATAATCAAGACATGTCGCCCGCTGAAAAAAAACAATGCAAGGGAATCCATAACCCAAAGAAAGAAAACGCCTTGGGGAGTGAGAAAATATCAATGCTAGCTGAAAAGAAAGGAACTGGTGCAAGCTAGAGCGAGCCCGCCCCTGAAAAGGAAAATTGATCCCGGATTTCGCACAGGCTCGTCCAGGTCTATCCATATCCCCCCTCTTTCTCCGTGTATACTTGTGCTGTCGAATCCATGTGGTAGTGGCACGTGCCATGGCCGATATTTCCATACCCCTTAGTTCAGCTGTAGCCGCCTCGGCCCATGCTCCGTGTTTTTGCTGATTTTTTTGGTTTTAAAGAGTGGAGAATTGCCTTAGGTGTGTAGACGCGTCAGTTGTACCCGCCTCTGCCCATTGCGATGTTGGTATGTTGGATTTGGTTGGATCGGTTTGCTTTAGCCGCCTCTATCCGTTGGAATCGAGCAATGATGCGTTGTTTCTGTCCGTCCGTCTTTCGTATCCTGTGGTGTGAGGATATACTGCAATGCGATTCAGATCAATTGTATCCGCCTCGACCCATGACAGAGAAATTGGTAAAGACGAAGTGGTAGATGAAATGAAGTAGAGATATAAGAAAGTAGAAAGATAGAGATGCAAGGTGCGAAATATCTTCCGTATCCTTGGTTGCGTGGGGTATTCTCTTTTGTTTGTGCAGTGGGTTTAATTGTAACCACCCCGGCCCATGATAGAGAATTGAAGACGAAGTAGTATAAGAGAAGAGGTAGTAGACGGAGATGCGAAATGTGAAATTGGAAATGAAGATCCGAAGAGAAAAGTTGAACTTAAACTTCTCCTGTGAATTGGCTCGAGATGTATGGAGTGTCGGGTAATCTCCAAGCGCAGGGATCTGAACTTAACAAATGCAGCTAGCAAATAAGGCTTAGCGAGGAACGAAGAATTGAGGGTATGTCGTTTCAGAATCGCGATCGGATGTTGTGTGTTGTTGATGGTGAAGAAAAACGGCCCCAACTGAAACTTGTCGATCATATATATAGACTGAAAAAACCCACGGGCGGACAGGCGATAGGTGGTGAGGCCATACCCGAAACGGCTAAGCCACGCATCGCCTCAGAGTCATCCTCCAGCAGATGCGCGGATGGCGATGGCGCAGCAAGAGGGCAGCTTTGCAAGGGTAAAAAGGAAAGGGTAAGGCAACCAGCATCTTCAGCAGCCAAGTCCCTGACTCTGTGCCGAGATGAACAAGCGAATGGCTCGGTCCAACTGCCGAAACCTTTCATCGCGATAAATTGCTCTGATGTGAGATTTCCCGTCCCGAAATACCAAAACCACGGAACCCATAGCGGGCTAATTTTGGCCAAGGGGTGACCAACCAGCAGCCCGTATCGCTCGTTAGGCCGGGCACAGCCGAATTGAGACGGGATTGGAAAGGCGTAGGTGCGTGGGTGCGTGGGTGCGTGGGTAGACGAGAGGGCCCAGTGGAAGGCCAGGTGAAGGGCTGGCAGAAGGGCTGGCAGGGGCTGGCAAGGAGGTGATGGGCACAGACAGGGCTGGCGGCGTGGTTGCAAAACTAAGTGGATTCTGCGGCGTCGCTGGGATGAGCGGTAGGGCTGGGATGGACGACGGGAGTGGGGCGGCTGAAGAGCTGGGGTGCTCGAGAGAGGAAGGCTTCCAGAACACACGTGTTGGATGGGCTGTCGGTCGCTGTGCGAGGCGGTGAACCGCTGCCAAGCCAAGAGTCTGCCAGAGCAGTGACATCAGCACGCCCATCTCCGACAAGCTGGACGATACTGGACTTCGAGGCCTTGGGCGTAGTATAGATCCCCGCACCTCCGTCGCACGGTTGCTAGTCCTTACCACATATGGCTCGCGGACTTTGATGCCGCAACTCCACCAGCCGCAGACGCAACACCATGATGCTCTGCCGCTTCCAGGTTGCGAAAGAGAACGCGGGGCCAGAGGACGGGACTCTGGGCGTGCATCGGTGATGCCCGAAGCAAGCGCAAAGATCACACATTTATCTACATCGAGCAAAACGCTGATGACGGTTTTTCAGTGTTTTTGCCGCATTAGGCATTTCGGGGCTTTCGTTGAGGGCGCCCGAGATGACCGGTATGGCCAGCGGGTTTGTTGGGTGCTGAATATTCCGACTTCATATCCTCAGAATCTGGCTTTCCTCGCCAATTCCGCCTCTAAAGAGCTCGCCAATGATTCTCCCTCTAACAATCGTCTCCTCAATGATTCCCTCTACATGGCTTGGCTCAACCCTCCCGTACCAGATTCCCTTCCCCGCAAGTCTGTTTATTTTAACCGACGGTGGGATGTAGATTATCACGTTGCCAGCAAACTTGTGACCGCCAATATGGCTAATCAATCCAACCCTAACCCCCGGTTTTGCTGTGGCCACATGGGATGGGATATCTGCGGGTACTTCCTTTAGAACATCATAACTAGTAACAGAATTTAGCATACGTTCGAATTCATTCAGCAGGAGCGGACCCATGACTCCACACCGCTCGTCGCGGCCATGATGGCCACAAATGAGAACCAGAATATCGGCGACCTTGCAAGCTCCTGAGAATAGGCGTCGCAGTTTAGGTTGTTGCGTAAGTGTAAGCCTGTGTGAAGCGGCAAGGGCATTGTGGGCAGGGTGTAATGTGGACGGAAGGAGGAAGGCGCGTGTGAAGGTCTCGATTGAATCATGCGTGAGTGGGATATAGGGCAGATAGCGAAATGAGGGTAGAATGTAGGCGGATGCCGTTTTGAATTTTTGTGCCGGTGGGGCAGGTGATGGTGAAAACGAAGAGTGTGAGACCATGATGTTGTTGTACGGCTATTGGGTAGATGAGCCGTACCGGACTTCACAGAACAGACCATGAAAACACTCGCATCAGAATACCTGCCACCCCTCACCAACAACCCCTTCAGCCCACGGGCCAGCTCCCCAGCCTCATCCTCTTCAATTCGACTAGTCCAATCACCTTTCCCCGTCGAAATTAACACCTGTTGCACATACGCGGCCATTGTGCCGTTCAGCGGTCTCTCATAGTCAATGTCTAGATTTGAGGGTGTGGACGCGTGATTTCTTGTAGGCGCCGGACATTGTTCTGTTGTGGGGAATGGCGATGGCCAGGATCGAAAGGTTCGATGGAGCGTAGACGCGGGATTGAAAAGGGAGGCGTAGCGTCGCGGTTTGATATTAATGGCGGGCATGAGGAGGTTGTAGATGTAGGAAAGGGGCCAGAAAGATCGCCAAAAGACCCTCACGGGCTGCCCACACTGCCATAACGATACAGTCGAGTCGCGCTGCAAGAATATGGTCGGGGCAATGGACTCCATTCTTATAGCGCGATTATTCTTATATATTCTTATGGTAAGAACCCAGGATCGGGGTGGAGCCGCGTATTCATATTCTTATAACGCGATAATTCTTATCACGCGAGATTCTTGCAACGCGACTCGACTGTATTTACCGCGTACTCCATCGCCCCTAGTCTAGAGGATCGCACCGGGAGGCCTTAATAAATGCCCCGTCTATCTCACTCAATCCTAGTCAATGCATTTAATCGGCATCCATTACTCCCACTCATCCTCCGCTCAACGCGAGCCCTTCCCTCCGCTCTAAATGAACTCCGCTGGCTGCGCGAACATGCTATTATGCTCTCCGCACCTGGTCGCTCATCGGCACGCCGGGGGTGGAGGATGCTGCTACGGAAGTTCTGCCATGAGAGGGCGAGAGGCAGGCCGCTGCAATATGTGATGGGGTCACAGCCGTTCGGAGATTTGGATCTACAATGCGCTCCTGGTGTGTTGATTCCACGGTTGGTCGTCCCAATTGCTCAAGCATTTGTTCCCCTTCTGATCAGCGCGACAACGCGAAGGCCCGAGACTGAATGCTACACCACGCGCATAGCCAACCTGCTCCTTTCCAGGAACAAAGCCGGGGGTCAAGACGTATCTGCACAACCGCTACGAATTTTCGATCTCTGTACCGGCACAGGCTGTATCTCCCTCCTCCTCTACTCACTTCTTGCCAGAACCTTTCGATATGTCTCAATTCATGGGGTAGATAAATCTGCTCGGGCAATAACCCTCGCACAAAACAATGTACGACGAAACGTAGCAAAAAGCGTGCTTCCTAGTTCTGCTCTGCACCGGGTACAATTTCTTCAGGCGGACATACTCTGCCCTGGGTTTGTGGGTAGTTCAGCATGGAAAGGTGATGATCTATCCTCCCATAAAGTCGGATATAATATCCTTATCGCCAATCCACCATACATTTCTCCTACGGAGTTTATAAAAAATACCTCCCGCTCAGTTCGAAACTGGGAGCCGAAGCTAGCCCTTGTTCCTTGCGCAACAGACTCTGTACCGAATTGTAAGAGAGGGGATGAGTTCTACCCTGTCTTGCTGGCGGCGGCAGCGCAGGCCAGATGCCAGCTTGTGGCTCTTGAGGTTGCGGACCTAGAGCAAGCAAAGAGGGTTGCCTCTATGGTACGAGAGAGTGGAAAGTGGAAGGGTATAGAGATTTGGAGAGATTGGGTTGATCACATAAACCCTCCAGGGTCGTTGGTGAGCGTGGGCAATGAAGGACAGGTAGCCGTGTGGGGAGAGGGTAACGGGCGGGTGGTCGTTTGCTGGAGTTGTGAGGGAGGGCTGATTTCCACTCGTCGAGAACTGAACAAGGCAATACCTACGCCCTTCTAAGGCTATTGTCCATTGTGCACGTCGAAGCTTGAGGAGCCGAGGAAGCTACAATGAGAGGGAGTAATAGGCTATGCAGTTACAAGACGCTGGATAACGACAGGCCATGGACCAAGAGCTAGAAGAAGTTGTGACACAAAGGAGGTCGCACACTACAACATCATCGATCGGACAGGCCGGAGCATTGCGGCACAGGGGAGTCACAAGGACGAGATCCAACAGCCCAATTTTCGCCGGCCAGGGGACGACGCCGCAGTCACACGTGGGAACCCTACTCGCTGGCCGATCTATCATCTCCGTAGATGTGCAAATGTATCCCCTGCTCGGAGGCTAATTAAACACCCAATGGCTCCTCACCTCAATCGGCTTCGTTCCCTCAACGGCCTTGCTGCACCTCGCCTGCCCGGATCCAGAAACCACTGAAGTTGTCGATTGTTCTAGAAGGCCACCTTAGTCGGAGATATACGACCAATTATCCACCCCCAGCAGTTCCTGGATCCCAACACCCGTTCGATCTTACGATAATAGATTTACGTGGACTTGCCGCCTGAAAATATTCCGCCCCCACCACACCCCCGCGCCTCCATATTTGACGGAGCGCAGATCCCCAAGTGTGAGTGACCCCAAACCCTTGGTTGCCTATCCGACTACTGGGCTCCCACCACAAGGGAACGGTAGAGGGAATCTTGCAAGTGTTGTGCCTACTCAAGGTGCCGCAGCCTTGGGCGTACGACATGCAAGGCTCGCCTTTTCTGCACACCAGACGTTCAACCCTGATGTCATGCAGAAGGTGCATCGCGGTGATAGGTTTTAGGGCGATACTAGCATGAGCGGAGCATTGCGTTTGGGGGCCTAGAAACCCTTACAGACCATTCATCGCAGGCTACAGTCATGAATATGCCGCTATGGGACATGCGATGGGCCAAAAGGTGAAAATGGGAGAAGAAAAGGAGATGGCGCCGCAGTTGCGGCATAGCAGAAGGGAGGAAATGAGGAAATAAACGCCGTAGCAAACGTTCATCGAGGACCATATTACCCTTCCACCGTTTCTCTAAGGAAGTTTAGACGGCAGGTTATCTCAGCTTTAGCCCCAGTTCAACAGGTTGACCAGTGAAGAGTGATTAATCCATCGTGAACTCAAATACTTATCCCTTGGCTAGAGCGTGCTGGCGAGGTCGCCGCATTTGTAAGCTTGGCTCTGGGGCACAACTGATGCATTCATGCTGAAACGGGAGCATGCCCTGCCCTAATGAGCCTTGTCCAAGATGGTACACTCATGTATCGGTGCCGCATACCACGTGATCACTATCGCTATGCAGGTCAGCGGCGGGTTCTATCAACTATTAACCACAACCAACCATGAGCATAGCCACGTTTTTCAGGACGACTCATATGGCGTTGGGTTCGAGCCTCATTCATACTGTACATGGGGGAAGTACAAGCAGAAGACGGGATGTTTCCTTCAGCTTTGTGGAATGGATTTTAGGTCTTGCAGTTGCCTTTGTGCGGCGCAACATCGCCCCCCCCCCGGCGGCGCTTCTCAAAACTAGAGTCCGACAGGCAAGCTGGCTATCAGGAAATCACCTCCAAAGGCGCCCCTGTTGACGGAGTTGTGCTGATGGTAGGGGAACCCACCCGCTAGTGTCGGCCCCGTCCCGGACATAGAGTCAACGGTGTTTTTACTATTCCACATCAATCGCCCTAGATGAGCTGAGATTGGTCCCCAACTGCAGCTAGCTTAGCAGGCTATCACACAAATGGAAGGCACAGTCCTTATGAGTCTTCTAAATTGTGTCATTTGCGGCGAGTGCAATCACGATGCTCTACTAGACCACATTGTCACTGTAGTGAGAAGATGTGGTATTGGTTCGGTGAACCCGCCCGCTGTGATGCGGCGCTGTCGACCAACACTTTGACTTGATTCGAATAGATTTCGATGAGTGGGGTGGCGATGATCTCTGGGTTGGAGTATAAATCATTCCCATGATCCCCCTCAATTGTTTTCTTCATCATCTTCATTCATCTCCCGCATCATTATTGCTTACGCGTGCTACCCCCATCGTTCAATTCTCATTTCCAATACATTGCTTCAAAGCCTTTATACCCAATTCACAAAAGGACTCAACTCACAGGATGTGTGAGTATACTTATTTCCGTTACAGAGAGTGCAACGACGAGATCCAGAGGGTTATCAAGTAAGTGGAACTTAGCATTCATGTAGATTGTATTCCGCTTCCCAGACTAACACAATTCTTGCAAAGGAAATGCGCTGAGGTCCGGGAAGGGAGGCCATGCCGGGGGCGACGGAACCTTGTTTCCCATTGCAATGGCCGCTGCAACGAACCGAGCTGTTCATTAGATCAAAACTCTGGACGGAGGTGGCGCCAAGGAGGTAGTGGACGGTCCTAGGGTCATTGCCCCAACCCAACATCGGCTCAGCGGTCCCTCTTACGAACAAGGCATCAGTTCAGCTCTTCCAAAAAAAAAAAAAAGAAAAACAACAAAAAATTCACATTCTACAACAAGGCAACCCTGGGCTCCGGACATTGGGTTTTGATGACAAATGTATGGGCCATCCATTTATTAGATTTCTTGGGTATCATGGGTGGTTGGCTTGATTTTTTAGACTGGGGATCGTATGTTTTTCAGCGTCCAATTCAAAGATAGAATCCAACATGCGGTGCATGCATTAGAGAGCGATGTTGTCTGTCCTGTCTGTCTAGCTTTCTTACCCTTTTTTTATTTTATTTTTCTTCTTCTTCCTTTTCTCCGCAAAGCCCTTGCTTGATCCCACCATTCACTCCTCCGGGTTAAACGCGGATGTACCTAAACATCGGGCAGTACCAGGGATGTTGCAGTGGCTCCTCTCATTTCTTCGGCATCCCTGATGGGCTGGCAGCATTTCAAATCAGCCTTGCATTTAGGGAAGGTCCCGTTTGTATGCGTGTGCGTCTGTATTCTTGTAAGGTTATTAGGCGTGCGGTGCTTGCTTAGACGGGCTACGGCGCATTCCCAAGGCGCTTACTATCAGACTTTGCTTTATCGTTTTGACCCTTTCTTGCTTTGTATTAGCTGTATCAATAGAGTTCTGTTCTACTGCAATGTGGCCAAATCCCCCGTCGCAGCTACCCGCCTTGATACCCCGCTACCACTTAGTGTGGGGTTGCTAACGTAGCATGGCACCCACGTCGGGCCACCAATCCCTTTATATTCTATATATACCCGCCCAGCATTCTGCGTTGTTCGAACAATTAGGGCTTCCCCCTTGGAGTCTATGGGGTCCGATGACGTTTTGGGGGCCAAGTGGCAGGCCGGACGCACAATTGGCCGACTCCCGGATCCAACACACGCCGTAGCCACTGGGATTTGCCGAGATGTCAGACGGTACGGCGGGCTCGAGCGCAGCATCCGCAAACAGGGTGCTGATGCTGATGATGATGATATCGCCGACTGGACCGTTGCGCGACAGAGTGTTGTTCGTGCCAGCCGTCACGACAACGCCAGTGGCTGCTGTCGCCCACGGCCGCATCCCCCAGCTGCCCTGCCACGGCCGCAGGGACAGCAGCCGCACCAGGCAGAGGGAAAGACACAAAAGGCGGGCCACAGCGCCACGACCGGAATAGGAGCAGGACGCTGGCTGCACACACACATACAGACCACACACAGGCGTGCACAGGCACACCGAGTCGTGCCTGCTGGGTACGGCAACAGGGGCATTGAGTGTGGAGGACCAGATCGCCAGGATCGCCAGGATCGCCAGGGATCGTCCCGACGGAGGATTTAAACGACATGCACGCCTTGCAGCGAGGCACAAGTCGCAGGTGAAGGGGCTGCCCGTACTCGGTACCTGGGCTGCGCGCAGTGTATGTGTGCGCACGATGTACAAGTTACAAGATACAAGACACAGGATACACGGTACGGGACAGTGACAACACAGGATACACAAACAAGCACAGCGCACCAGCATTCCTGGATGTACAGCATTGTACCGACAGTGGACAGAGCGGGTACCGCGTGCGCTGTATGCCGTACCCGTTGCCGTATTCCGTAGGGCAGGCGGTTCGTGTCGGCCCCAAGCAATCCTTCCGCCCTGCCATCCATCACCTTGCGTTGGCGGCAGTCGGCCAACAAGTCGCCCTCGCGGTTCTCCATCCTCCTCTCATTTCCCCCGCGAAAAGGCCCCACGCTCCCGGCCATCATACACGGCCCTCTCGCCCCTCTCCCCGCCTTCCTATTGCATCGGCACCTGCGTTTCTGACACGCGAAAGAGCGAGTGAGAGGAATTGAATCCCCACGCTGGGTCAGGGCGTGTGCCACCCACACGCTAATGCAAGGGGGGATGGAAAAACCAACAGAAACGGAAACACGAACGGCGAAACCACTCCGCCGACTGGACAAATGCGTCGTAAGGCAGATGGCTAGGCATCTCAACGCCTTTCGTACGTTGCAGATACACGCAACGAAGTAGAACCCCGGTGGGAACCCCGGACTCAAGCCGCCGTTGAGCGAGAGCCGGACGTCTGGATTTGGAGTAACGACCACCACCACAGTGCTCATTGTGGCGGCGGCCATTGCAACGCCAACAGCAGTAATGCTAGTACATGTCAAGGGAGGAAAAGCGAGCGAAGAGGAGCGGCCTCGCCGAACAAGTGCTGTTACAACCACGCCCGCAACTTCAACTGCAACGCCGTCACCGCCGTACCTAGTACGCTACGAGAATGCCTGCTCGTTGCTGCTGACAGCCGCGGCGTCAGCGACGTTCACAAGGGTGGCACAACCGCGTATGACGTTTACAGAGATGACGTGGGTCCCAGCAACCCCGTCATGAGCGGTTTTCCATTCATGGTTTTTAATCAATATTGCTTTTTCTAGCCTTACCCGTCTCCCGCAGAATAGGCGTTTCCCGGTGTGGCCAGGGGAGGAGGCTAATCGATCTGAGAATGTGGAAATTGGGAATTGATCCTGGGCGGTCAGTTGGGAGTTGCTGACTGAAATGTAACCGTACCAGCTGGAGTCCAGGCACGACCCTCTTCTCCGGCAATATTACATGGTTAGCCACAACCTCCTTGCCCTCATTGCCAGCCCCACAACTCCACCCATGTATATATGTATGATGTGTGTACACACATACATGCGTGGACATTATCTGGGGCCTACTAGGGTTCTATCCCCGGGCAACAATTCTACCTCCACCAGGGGCATTTGGCGCTCATTACCCTTTGCCCCCCGGACCGCAAAATCACGCCTTTGTGTGTTTCAGGGTGGGGAACCCCACGGCTTCATGGGGCTGTGAAGCTTAGGATCACGACAGGATTAACAGGTTGGCGGGCTTCGTTTCTTTTTCTGACACCAGCTGGGAGGGGTCTTACAGTGGCGGCTTATCGTACGGTGCCTAGAGGGCAGAAGAGGATAGGGCGGATATTAATGGGGTTCGATATTGTTGGGACTGTATTGGCTGTTCTGCGGACTACGACGTACCCAATTACGTCAATATGAATATTAGGCTTTAGCCGTGATGGGAATGCATGGGGGGCTGAGGTGAGAACGAGCTGAATTCTCTCCCTTCGCCAACGGGCTTGCAGGAGACGGTGTACGTGGATCTTGTCTCGACTGATGAGTCATCTGCTGACGAGAAAAAGCTTGGATTAATGAGATCCCGTTACTTCGGTTGTGGCTTTTATGGTTGAATCTTTTGCCTATTTCTCTTCAAGTAATCACCCTTACGATACCCCCCCCTCCCCCAAATTCTTGGTCTGGTCGTTCATTTACTTTTATTCCTTTCTAAGATTTTGTTGTCAGTGTGTATGTGTGTTCTAGGCACTATATTATATAGAGATCGTTGCAGGTCTAATCCTCCATCGAATCATTATAAGAGGCTTCACAGATGCTAGCCCCGTACGCTACGTCACCACATTTAGTCTCCTGGTACCTAAAGAAGGGACTGCCCCCCCTGCTATTTGTTTTCCATGCCCCCCCCCAAATCCACAACGCCATTACATTACGCGGACCTACAACAACGCAAAGCACCCAGCCCAACCCAACCCAACACACACACACACCCAACAAAAAAGAAAAAAAAAACAGACCGACACGCGTCGTCATGTCCTCCCCCCCCCCCCCTTCTTCCCTCTCTCTCTCTCTCTCTTTCCAGCACCCCCAAGAAAAGAAAGAAAGCCTTGCGGGGGGCGCGGTGTTCTTTTTTTTTTCTTTTTTTTGTTTTTGGGGGGGGCTGCAACTCAGCAAATCCCCCACACAGTCTACTGTCGGTGGCGGGGGATCAAGAGCAGCACTCTACTGCTACTACTACTACTACTGTGGAGGCGGATTCTGAGCCCGGGCGACTAGCTAGAATTCTTGGCGCGGGTACATGTAGCTTACTTACCTCGCTGCCGCTCGTTTTTCCCGTAGCATGTAGGCACACGAAGCAGAGCATTGAGCATTCTACCGATACTCTCCACTCTACTACTACTACTACTACTACTACTACTACTATACCACCACCACCACTTCCACCCCCCAGCCAGCAATCAGCAATCAACATACAAGCACACAAGGGAGCCGATTCGATTCGATTCGATTCGATTCAGAAAAAAAAGGACAATAAACCCCCCCCCCCCCCCCGCCGCTGCCGTATATATATATATATATATTAGTAGAGAAAAAAAATCATATAGATATAGATATAGATATAGATATAGCGATAGCCACACACACACACACACACACACACACAATACACATACACTATACACCATACACTATACACCATACACCATACACCATCCGCAGCAACGTGACACCCCCCCCTTTTTTTTTTTCTAGGATTCAAGTAGGTGAGTAAATAAATAAATAAATAAATAAATAAATACAAGTTTGATTTTCCTCCTCCCCCCTCCCTCCCCCCCCAGCGGCCAGGTGAGTAGGAGTTTTGAGGAGACTTTTTTTTCCGCCTTTTGCTTTTTGCTTTTTTTTATTTTTATTTTTTTATTTCTTTCTCCTTTTTTCTCCTTGCTCGATATGACATGACTGCTAGGTGCGGGTGTGGTGATGTGGTGTGTGTGGTGGTGGTTGTAATCTGACTATTTTTCTTTTTTTTTTTCCAGAGGAAATAAAATCTACATGGAATATATATATATATATACATATACACACTGGTAAGTAAAGTTAGTATATGGGGGGGTAACTATTGTATTGGAATCTTACATCAGAAGAAGAAGAAGAAACGATGCCCCCCAACCCCCCCCCCACCCCCCCCCCCCGGAACCCTCTTCGGCAGATAGAGTTGTTTTCTTTCTTTCTTACTAAGAATCTTCTTCGCCTGGACTTTAACTATCTCTCTCGAAGATCCTTAGTCAGAAAGAAAGCAAATAACGCTCTCTCTCTCTCTCTCTCTCTCTCTCCTAACCAAAGAAGATTCTTAGTAGGGAAGAAAAAAAATAACTGTCTCCCCCTCTCTCTCTCTCTTCTAGCCAGGGAAGATTCTTAGTCAGAAAACAAACAGATAATAATAGTACAGTCGAGTCGAGTCGCGCGCACTGCAAGAATCTCCCGCGTTATTAAGAATTATCGCGCGCTATAAGAATATGAATACACGGCTCCACCTTTTTTTTTTTTTTTTTTTTTTTTTCTTCCAGCTTTTGTTGGGGGTTTATTACGTAGCGGGTGGGTGCATTATTTTTAATTTTTATTTTCTCTTTTGGGTTTTCCATTTTCTGTTCCATGGTCGGTTGCACCAGAGAGCGAGCGGGGAGTTTTCTTGATTTTAATTTTTAGCAAAGAGAGAGAAGAAGAAAAAAAAAAAAAGCTTTCCTCTTTCCAGTCCGTTATATTTTTTTTTAAATTAACGTTTGTTTATCTAGACAGCTGATATCGTCCAGGGGTCACCCCCAAGCCAGCTACAGCAAACAAAAAACAAAAAAAAAAACAAAAAACGCCTCGTTGTTGTTGTTGTTGTTATTTGTTCGTTCGTTCAGGGAATACCTGTTTTTTTTTTTCAAGGGAAGGGAAGGGAAGGAAGGGGGGTGGAGCTAACAAGGTCTATAACGGTTATCTAGTATGTATGCAGGTGTTGTATATGTTGGTGTGGGGGGGGGGGCGCGCAGCAGCAGCAGCAGCGTTTATTTAGCAAAGCCCAGGTCGGTCGGTCGGTCGGTCAGTCAGTCATCCGGGGGGTTATCGTGTACAACATTCTGTGGCTGGTGGGCCAACATATCACGTAAATCATTATTAAAAAAAAAAAGAACTTACTATTATGTTCTTTTTTTTTTTTTCTTCCTTCAGCTTTCCAGGGCAAGGGGTAAGGCAGTAAGTAGTAAGGGCTAGAACTTTTATTTTATTTTTTTTTGTTAGCGACAAACGCATTTGTCAGCTCGAGGGTTACCTAGTTACTCCTAACTAATAATACAACAATGAAAGAAAACAAAATAAAAGGTTTAAAAAAAGAGAGGCGAACTGGGATTAGTGGGGTTATTAGCTTCACCATATGTATATATATATATGTGTGTGTGTTTATATTTATTTATTTATTTCTATATAGTGTGTGTAGTATATGTAGTATATAAATACGCAAGACAGCAATTCTTTTTTTTTATTGTTTTCGGTAACAGGGTAAACAGGGGCGGAACTAGGGCGAAACAGAGATGGTTAGTAGTAGTAGTAGTGATGGCGTGGCGTGGCGTTGATGGGGAATTAGAATCCGGAGGGATCTGCGTAGAGTGCAGCTACCTGTAGCGAGCGTGAGGTGTCTGGAGGCTATGTATACGCTGTGTGACACTGCCCCGCATTCGGGGGAATGAATATGGTGGCAGAGCCAGATATAAATGAATGAATAAATATAAAAAAGAGGGATATGAATGGATAAATTAAAAAAATTAATAAAAAAGAATTGGGGGGGGGGGGGGGAATTAAAAAAAAAAAAAAAAACATGCGGGTTTTGACACACACACACACACACACATACACGCACATATATATATATATATATAGTTACATACATATAAGACCAGTATTTATTTACAACGAGCAATGCGTTAATCAAGATATCATTCAACTCTAAAATTAAAGATTAAAAAAAAGGGGGGTTTTTTTTTTATTTATTTATTTATTTTATTTTATTTTTATAAGGCGCGAGGAAAAACAAATAACAAGAATAGTTCATATTCGGATGGGGGTGGGGGGAAATGCAAGTTGGAAGAAAAAAAATCATGTAAAATGAATCAATTTAAAGGTAGAAAAATTAAAGAGGTTGGAGAAGAGAGAGAGAGGTGAAGACCATCTAAAAAAAAAAAAAAAAAAAAAGGCGCAACCCTCATGCATATGAAAGATAAGTACAACCCCATCGCTTCGAATCATAATCTCCCAAAGAATCTACAATCTAAATGGGGAGCAGCATGCGAGAAGAATCGACTTGCTATTTGGGCCACCAAATTTCCCCAACGATACGATATCATACGTCTTAGCCACGAGCCATACGGTCCGCCTCTTGGTCAATAATATCGCACACCCCCGCTCCACACTCTTCTTCAATCTCCTGCCCATCCCGACCAATTAGTACGGGCTGATCCTCATTAAGTGAATTCCTCAAGTGAGAAATCCGGCTAAACCTCGTCTCGGCAATGGTAATCCATTTGATCCTGAAGGGTCCCGATGACTTCCATAGAAGAGTCTTAGCCCAAGATGGGGTCTGTGCAGTTCCAGGGGCGGATTCCATGCGGGCCTAACTTCCGTGTTACTCACATCATCACCCTGGCGTCTCGGGAAGAAGGTACTCACATATCCTTGAAATGCGGCGCTCTTGTTCACGGAAAAGATAAGGATTACGTTACGGGTATTATGGAAGGCCTCCGCGAATAACTCTGCATTCTTCTCTTGTGTTGCCCAGACGTTCTTCATATTTCAGCCGTTGATCAGTGCGTTGGGGTAGTCCCGGCTTACCTCGTCCTGCGCTTGTATAACATTGTCGGAGTTGAAACTCTTCACCATGAAGTAACGCGTATCTTTGGGGAGAGAAAAATGAGATGAGAAACCGCAGTCCAATACGCGAACGAGAATAGGACTGCCCTAATGCAACTCACCCCCTTTGCGACCCCGAAAATCCCAACTCGTCCTATTTTCAAGCCGGTTATATTTGCCACCACGGTCATTATTTCTCCCGCCACGGTAGCCATATGAATTACCACGCCCACGCCCACGTCCTGGATAACCGCCTCTCCCATTGTAATCATAGAAGGGTCGATTATTCTGACCACTCCGGAAATCGTCATCACTCGCCCTTCGATGGGAAGAACGTTCACGGTATTCCTCATGTGGAGATATCTTCCGAGATTCAGTATGATTGGATTCTCTACTCCCAGGCCGCCTATGAGATGGCGATATTTCACGACTATACGACCCTCGATTCTTCAGGGAAGAGCTAGCAATTCTTCCTCCTTCATCTGGAGCGCCACGATACTGCGATCCTCCAGAGGGGCGAAGCGACGGGCTAAGACTCCTTCGCATTTGACGGTCATATGCGGAACGAGATTCTGGTCGACCACGCGGAAAAGTTTCACGGCGGCGATGGTTCGTGTCCACCTCGTCGCGGTCCTCTGCAGGATCTCTCGCGTAACGCTGTTTGGGTGATGCCACCACCATTTCTTCCCTTAGAGAAGCAGTCCGGCCTTTGGAATCAATCCGTTGTATTTTATCTGAAGGCGGCCCGGGCTCATTCGAATCCGGATCACGTGCCGTGTATCGGCGCTTCAAACTACCACTCTCGGGTGCTATGGACGTAGGAGATTCCACATATCTCACGGCCACCGGTTCGTCTGTATGCCTAGAGGTGACATAAACTGCAGGTGATCGGGTGGTGATGCGTGTTGCCAGGTCGTCTCGGTCGGGCAAAGGCGGCGGTGGCATGTCATATACCGACGACGCCCTTGTGTTAAAGTAAAAGGCCTTTGGGGTACCAGATCCAAGTTCTCCGGACGGATTGAGTGACTTCCCTCGAAGGAAAACTCGTCTTTGAGCTGCCTCAGCCTCGGCCTGAAGCTCGGTTTGCCTGACCTGGAGCGCACGCAATTCTCGGAAACGCCGCAATGCGTCCAACCGATATTCGCGGTCATGATAACGGGTCATCTCGAGCCAGTCTTCTATATCACTAGGATAGGGAACAGTTGGTTCTCCACCTGGGAAGCGCAAACCACCGTCGACGTATTGACGAGGTAGCGGCTGCTCATATTCGGAGACGAGTCGCATGGCCGGACGCCGTTGAGGACCTTCGTGGTCAAGGACGCGATAAAGTTGCTGGTTTTGATGGTCGATCTGTCTCTGAAGCTCTATTGGATCGTCCCTAGGGCTATTAAGTGGAGAGGGTTCTACCTCAACCACCTGCCGGCTTGCGCGCCCCCCAACTTGACGATCGTCTCGGCTCCGAAATGAAGTTCTGTCATCAACAGCGTCCCGGCGAATTGACTCTGAGGTCGTCCGGTCGCTGGATCTAAAAGTGTCCTGTCGAATATGAGAAGGTTTCGCGCCCCTACCAACTTCATCATCAACATCCATGTATACCGAATACATCCCAGTATCGTTACTGCCTGGCAGCGCGCCTCGCATATTCCGTCGATCCCGGTCAGTTGACCGTGAGTTGCTTGGCTCTTCTATTATCTCTCCAGCCTCCGACGGTTCAGCCGACTCGCTACTCCCACTTGCCCCCGTCTTAGCCGTTCTGTGCGGCAGATCTATCTTGAGCTTGCTTGTTGATGTGCCAGCTTTTGTTGTTGTAGCATCGCCATTTCTTGACCCATTATGAGACACCTTTTGCACAATCTGAGCTTTATAGCGAGTTGTACCGCCCTCCTCATTGGAATCTTCCTTTTTTACGTTAGCAGACGTAGCTGCCTTCACCTCAGCAACTAGTCCATCGATATCAGTTCGTATATCAGTTTTGTCTCCCATCGCGGATTTTGGTATTGATGTATCCTGTTTGTTCTCATTCTTCGTGGCCGTCGCTGTACCTGTGGAGCTGTCCTTAGCCGTAGCAGTGCCTTGTGTAGGCGTAGTAGAATTCTCAGTGCGCTTCCTAGACACACTTGCTATAACTCTGGCTTTCAAATCTGCCACACTGTTTGACAGCGTTGGTGTAGATGTATTCCGTTGTTTCTCAGAATTTGGTGGAATTGCCGTAGCAGTGTTGCTTGGGGCAGGAGCCCTTGGCATTGACGGAGTTAGCGTCGGGTTTCGTATTTGCCGCGAACCAAAATGATCATTCTAGTAGATATTAGAAACATTGGGGCCAGAAGGTTCGGGGATACTGCACCACTCCATCAAATGTAGTTTGTGACTGGTAATGCTGAGCCGACGGCATATTATGATATTCAGGGCCTCCATTCATTTGTTCATCAAAATACCCTTGTGCGTCTTCATTGGCCCATTCTTCCTGGCCGTGTGGAGTAACATCATACGGCAGTACATCATGAGGGATAGGTTGGAAATAAGGTCGGCCTTGGTGGTCCGGGTGATTGTCGAAGCTCTCTTGTTGGAAATTACCATGCCCGTAGCCGGCATGGGTGTTGTTATGCTGCCACATATCTTGGTCCCACCCGATTGGGTGTGTCTGTTGAAAGTCTAGGCTTGTTGGAGCAGATAAGTGGTTTGAAGGGCTTTGATAGTCTCCCTGCTGCTGATCAGCAAAGCCCGGGTACGATTCTTCCCGCTCAAAATTTGGGATCATTCCACGGTGGAGCAATGATAGGAATGAGGCGTGATCAGATCAAGTTTTAAGAATCTGTACGGGGTGTGTCATAGGAAAGAGGTAGGGAGTGTAATACGACCGAAGATAGAGTCTGATGATGTGGTCTTTTCGATCCTCGGCTTGAAGTTGCAGATACCAAACAAAAAAAAACCCGGGATATTGTTAAGAAGCGACCGGAACGAGACTAGGCTCGTGGCTGCCTGGTACCACAAATGATATAGTAGTACTCCAAGGCGCAAGGTGGTAGGGACTTAGCCGGCTCTAGAGGAAGGATGCGAGTTGTCCTGCTTTCAGATGCAATCTGCAGCAGAGTTCAGATATGAATTGGACTTGCCGTCGTCTTCCACCCCTCTCCAATCTGTAGCCCTTAAAGCTAGAAGAGGAAGTTAGAGAGAGCGAAGGTCGAATACTGCTGTTGCGAGGCCAAGATCGGATCAAGTGTTGTGAAGTCAAACCTCATTTACCAACGGCCAGTACCCAATAAACAAGACACTGCCGGCTGTAGCTGTGATGCAGCGTTCTTCGATGTAAAAGTGCCAGAGCCTGATTAGGTCGCAGGGTAGAGTTGTGAATTAGAGAACTGATAGATATATTCTCATCAGGTTTGCATGCCGTTGAGGAGCATGCTGAGCAGAATTAGCAAAGTGAAGCCAAGAGTGCGTTGTGAAATTTGGCAAAGGGTGTTATGCCAAGCGTGCTCAAGCGAACGCGTGATTTGAGCACGGCGCGCGCAAACGCGGGGTCGGCGTTTGACAACGACGACCCGTGACACCGAGCAAACCGCCTTCTACCTTTTGTCAAGAACCAGAAATACCAGCACCTTACCAGCGCCTTTCAACACACACTTCCACAGGGACCGAACTGGGCGAATCAACGGTCAGCTCGAGGAGAGCTCTTAGCAAGACTGTCGTTTTTCACCCTTCCTTCCACATGGCCGGGAGCTAACTCGGAAAGTTAGGTGTTCTCCATCGTGTCGACCAAGAGCAGCACACAGGATCAAGAGTAGTCCGTTTATAGCAAAACGCAATGCGTTATGTATTCATCAGAAAAACTACCTAGTAGACCTAGAAAATGGAAACCTTGCAAGCCACCAGGCTGACGCCTAGAAAGGCAGTTGTGAAGTTGTGAAACATAACACTCGGAGTTACACTACAGAGGAGCCCGTCACCTAGCCGAGGACGACAGGCAGCAAACAGAGTATAATCACGAAATCCAGTAGCAGTGCTCTGGGGAGAAAATAGGCATTTTTTGGTCTGCCAGGAAGGACTGGTGTCGGAACATACCCGTGCCTCAAAGAGCGAACAGCTCCCACAAAGAAACCCCCCCCCCGTCTCAACAGAAGCCTCTACATATCAGTTAAGATCAATTAAGCTTCCGCTTTGCTGCTGTTGTTGGTACGACTGCTGGGTTTGGTGTCCGAAAGGGTTGCTGGGTAACGATCCAAATGCACTGCCTCCATACCCATTCGTACCAGCGGGTCCCGTCTGCGCTGGCAACAATCTGCCTCCCTGCTGTTGCCCGAAGCCAGTACTCTGTGGAGCACCTGTAAATTGCTGGCTGAAGAATGGGTTATTCCCAGTAGCCGATTGATTAAGCCTATCCAGTCCTTGGCCAGCGGAGTTGACGAATGTACCGGGAGCAGTGTGTTGGGCAGGAATTCGCAGCTGCCCTGTATTACCGAAGGTATCCATTCCATCACCACTGGCGAGTAGCGCGTTGAGATGGGCATGCTGTGGATTCATCTCTTTTTGAGGCGCCGCAGCTGGACTGGAGAAGGAAGTCGGAGGATTGAAATTGTGATTGTTGAATTGTGTTTGAACTTTTTGCTCTTGGAGAGTGGCTAACGAGGAAGGAGCCGTCCGTTCAGGCTGCGGCTGTGTTCGGCCAAAGGATGATGCGAATGGATTGTTCGTTCCCGTGGGGGCGGGTTTTAAGGCCTCGTGCTGGGGTTGTTGCTGTTGAGCCCATGGATTATGAGTTCCAACCGGGAGGAAGCTGTTTTGTTGCTGCTGTTGTTGCTGTTGTTGCTGCTGTTGTTGTTGTTGTTGCTGCTGCTGCTGCTGCTGTTGGTCTAGTCCACCGATGAGGCTTGTTTGTTGGGCATAGGGATTATTCAAGCTCCCAAACGGAGATGTCTGTGGCTGCAAGAAACCCTGCTGCTGTTGCTCCGGCTGGGGGAATATTTGCTGGTCGAATGCTGTCTGCTGGGGTTGAAGGCCATTTTGTCCGTTTTGACCAAACCCGTTCTGAAAACCCGTAGGGTGTGTTTGAAATTCGGTTGGCTGTGAGTAGATGTTGTTAAGATAACCGGTTGACTGTGATTGTTGTTGTTGCACCGTTTGCTGATCCATTGGATTAGCGTACCAGTCCACAGCGGCGCCTTGTTGATAAGATTGATTGGCACCTGTGTATCGCGGCTGTTGATTTTGCGCAGGCGTATCATCAAAGAGCGAAATGGCATTGCTCTCCTCTAACTCTCTCCTACGAAGTTCCTCCTCTTCTTGGCTCAATTTGATGGCCTTTGCGTAGTCATCGTCTTCAGGCCCATGAGAGTTCCTCTCCCGCCTCCTCTTGTCTTCTTCTGCGTCATGTTTGCTAGCTTCGATCGCTAGCTGAAGTTCTGCATCTTCCTCATCTGTTCTGCGGGGTTTCCGATCAGACTGTCGGCTCGGTGGTACACTGCCCTTAGCAGGTAGATGACTAGAGGGTGGGCGAAACTCTTCTGTGCCAGTAACGCGAGATTTCCAAGACTTGCGGTCTGCCCGCTCACTTCGCAGTCGATCCTCGTCAAGGATCAAGGAGGTAAGTTCCTTAGCGGACACTCGCACTGTTATTCCGTATGTTAGTTGAACAACCATATATCGCGCTCCAGGCCAGACTTACCGTTTACTCCAACATCTTTGCCATCATCATCCACATGCGCAAATTCTCTCAGAGTTTTGATGGAATAGATTCTATCCCGCGCCCAGGTAACCACAGGCCCGCTTCCCTCGTGGAGACAATAATCCAGTACTTTTAGAGCTTTTAAAACATGCCGCCAATTCTTGCCCTTATCATTCAATCGTTTGAGGAGCATATCCATTATTTCATGGAAGTCAGACCTATACTCAACCACCGTTTAGAGCGTTGTTATTGCAGGACTGGGATGTGCTACGTACGGGGTGAAGGTCATTTGAGCGATATCGCTCATCTCCGCACCTGTTGGACCCCATGGGTCGTTGCTTGTCGCTAGAATTTCAACATAGGTAAGCTCATCTAGCGATCGCAGACATCGACCAAGAATAGCCCGTACCATTTCTAACCTTCACCTGCGTAGACGAGTAGCCTTTAGTGACATTTTTGACGCTCCTGATAACTTTCGACATGATTCGTAGGGTTGTTGAAGTTCAAAACCCCCCTACCGTTCGATACGGTGGATATTGGGGGCAGAAGGATATTCCTTTTTGGTTGGGAACTGTCGCGATGCTCACAGAAGCCCAGTATCAAGCGTATAAGAGGCACAGTCTTATGCGTTACTACGCCACGCGTTCGGATGTCGATGATGCAGAAGTGAACGATGTCTGGCGATGATGCAAATGTGGCTGGGAACGCCCCAATTGACAGCCGACAACGAGCCGCGACAACAGCAAGAGGCGTGGATAATTCGATTACGAAAGGCGGCGACAAGGTATAGCTTCAACTTCAAGTGAATATGCTTCGACAAATTGTTCGGTTTGGTTGTGAATCTGGAAATTTGAGAGCAACTGACAACTCGGCTGGGTATGGAGTACTCTGCCAGTGAACCAGAAGCGCAGACGCACGGCGGGGTGCGTTTGGACGTGGCGAGTGTTGAGGCTTGGCGCGCAGCGCGCCAAAGGACTTGCCCACCGGATATTCGCAACAGCAGAGCTAGCGGTCGGTCGTATTAGCCATAGGCTTGGGTATCGTCGGGAGAGCTTGTATTGAGAGAAATAAGCTGGTGTGGTGGTGAGGGAAAGCTGCAACCTGCTGAGCTTCCGATCGGAACCGTGCGGCTCATTTACAGAGAGACTCTGGTGACGCCTCTGTGGCGGTGCAGCCCAGAGGTCCGATTCTATTGTTCTCCAGCGCGGCATCTCCTTTTTGGCCTCTCTCTCAACACGTCGACACAAGGCACACACCAGGTAGTCATCTGGCAGGTGCTACGCCCTCAAGAACGGCCAGTTGTCCAGGGCACCAAGAAGAACAGCGATGCGCAGCAGAGGAGCCAACGACCAGCCCATACACCAGCAGTCGACATAATTCGAAGCTAACAAAGACAAGCAACCATCAGCCTATTCGAAAAGAAAGAAGGAAAAAAAAAAAACAACTTCACTATGATACTACACACTGCGGCGAGAAGCCCTAGAGTGTGCGGGTTTGGCAATAGAAAACCTAACCTCTGGGACGAGAGCGGGTCCACAAGAGAGAGAGAGAGAGAGAGAGAGAGAGAGAGGGAGAAAAGAGATAGAGAGGCTACATGAGGGCCCCAAACCGACCCCAGAGCAAACAGCCAAACCCCTCTCACCGGCTTCCGTAGGACACAAACAACCCCCGCAGCCATCGATAGGTGAATATTCTTTTTCCATCCAGATTCAACCTCGAACCCAAGCCACGCGATTTTCTTCCACCACCAAAGACAGTCTTCCCAGGCCAAAAAAAAAACCCCCCTTACCTACATCTTTCTATCCGCACAACAACAATGGCGGGCACATTCGATCTCTGGGTCAATTTTTTTTCTATCTTTTTCCTTTTCTTTTCTCTACACTGAAAAATCTAGATTTCAGCGCCCCTTTGGGGCTTGAGCCGAAAAGAAGAAGAAGAAGAAGAAGAAGAAGCAGCTTGCCTTCTCGCAACGATACCCCCCCTCTCCCTGGGTTCCATACTTAACCCTACATGTATGTATCTATGTATCTATGTGCGTACGTACATATCCATATCCATATCCATCAAACCCCGAATACACACAACCCCAAACCCAACAAAAAAAGAAAAAAAAAGATATCAAAGAAAGAGAAAATAAACCCGCCCAAAACGAAAAAAATAAAAATACAAAAACCAAGGCAGGGCATGACAAGAAACGAGGAAGGGGGGGAGGGGAAGTAAGACAAGACAAGACAAGACAAAACAAGACCAGACAAGTCACCACAGAACACAAAACAGGGGAAGGGAAGGGAGGGAGTAGGGGTAAGGGTAGGGGTAGATCAGGGCCGGTTTTGGCCCTTGACAAATATCCGCAGCAAGGGAGGGGCGGGGGGAAGATATCCCGAGTTTTTATTTTGTTTTTTGTTTTGTTTTTTGTTTTGTTTTTTGTTTTGTTTTTTGTTTTGTTTTTTGTTTTGTTTGGCTTGGTTTGCTGTGTAACACGCACACACACACACACACACACACACACACACACACACATGGATCGATCGATCGATCGGCGCGGAATCTGGGTGTGTGCGTAGTTTGGGGTTGTGTGTATATGTGTATGTGTATGTGTATGTGTATGGACGGATTGGGGTGGGTAGAGGGGTGTATGGGGGATGTGTGTGCAGATGTGTGTGCGGATGTGTATGTGTGGATGTATGTGTGGATGTATGTGTGGATGTATGTTGGTGTGGATGTATGTGGGTGTGGGATGTGGATGTGGATGTGTGTGTGTGGCGGATGTATGGGGTTGGTATGTATGTATGTGGATGTATGTGGATGTATGTATGTATGTGGACATATGCGGACGTATATATGTACGCACGCATGCACGCACGTGGGTTTAGTTTTGCACACAGGGCCGCCGAGTGCCTATCCACACGCACGCATGTACATGTACGCACACATCCCCAGACAGACACATCCACATCCACATCCCCAGACAGACACATCCACATCCACATTCCCAGACACGTCCATAGCAAGTAGACACACACACACACACACACACATATATATATATATATATATATACACCTCCATATATGTATGTATATGCATGTGTATGTGTATGTATATGTATATGTGTATGTATATGCATGTATATGTATATGTATATGTATATGTATGCGTGTATGTATATGTATATGTGTATGTGTATGTATATGTATGCGTGTAAGTATATATGTGTATGTGTATGTATATGTATATGTATATGTATGTATGTGTATGTATATGTGTATGTATATGTATATGTGTACGTATATACGCGCTCTCGAGGCTGTGGGCAGAGTGGTAGTAATAGTAATAGAAGTAGCAGCAGCAGCCGTACTAGCAGCCATAACAGCAATAGCAGTAATAGAACTAGACGCACCACACGCACCACACACCACACCACCACACCACCACGCACCACGCACCGCCACCACCGCATCCCCATCTAATTTTTATTTTTTTATTTTTCAATGCCCAGTTTTACTGTATGTATGTATGTATGTATGTATGTATGTATGCACGAATACATTCCTATATTTTATTGTTTATTTTTTTTTATGGTGGGGTTGGGGGGGTTGGAGAGCTACCTTCGTTTGAGCTGGATGCCGTTGGGGTTTTTTTTTTTTTTTTTTTCGGTGCCGCGGATCATCATCCAAACCAACCCAAACCAAAAATTCTTTTCTTCTTCTTCTTCTTCTTCTTCTCTTCCTTTTTCCTTTTTTTTTTTTTTTTTTCCCCCTTCAATCTTACAACCTTTATTATTTTATAATACTAGTAAGGGGTTGTTTTATTTTTTTTTTTTTGTTTTTTTTTTTTCTTAAAAAGTGGCAGAAAACTACTGGGCATGCGAGTGAGTTTCCCCCCCCCTCCCCCGCTATAATCGGATCAGATGTTTGGGAAGGAGGAGGAAGAGGAAGAGGAAGGGGAAGGGTTTTTTTTTTTTTGGGGGTTTATCCCACCCGCGTGATTTTACGGCTAGGGGGGTGGGAGAGAAGAAAAAAAGAATAAACCACACACACACCCAAACATGGATCCCCTCGACTCCAGCGGGCCGAGAGTTTAAAACACATCGATAAGCCGGCAACGCTTCGTGTTTTTTTTTTTTTTTTTTCTGCAGAGAGAGAACTATTGTTTTAAAAAAGGGAGCGACCAGGTAGTGTTTTGTGGTGCGGGTATTCGACCTGTCACTTTTGTTTCGTGGCCCGCGGCTGGCGCGTAGAGTAAAGTTGTCGAGCGGGGGAAGGGGGGGGGGTTTATGCCCTGTTTTCGGACCGAGACTAGCACCAGAGAAAAAAGATGCCGGATACTAGTGAGGAGTTGGACTGGTTTGCTGGCTGCTGGTGGTCGCTCGTCGCTGGTTGCTGGTTGCTGGTTGCTGGTGGGCTTGCTTGGCTGGTGGGCGCTAGCAGCGGCAGCCGGAGACCAGTTGAATGGCCCGCCATCCGGCAAGCAGAGCCTCAGTATCCGGTGGATCGCAATCGCAACTCCAGCCGACTTGTCAGACGAACTCCCCCTCGGCAACCACGTGTCCGGCTGACCTACAGCCCACAACAAGTCCCGGCCCCCGGATGTGCAGGTCTGGTCTTGGTTCTTTGGGGGGCACTCCTGGGCCCATGCTCTGCGTCGGCAGGGTCCAGAGAAACCCGAAACGGGAGCCGGTCGTTCTTTGTGTTTCTACTCTTTCGCCAGTGACTGAACAACCCCCCCCCCCCCCCCAACCTGCACTCCGGCCTAGGGCCACGTGGGAATGAAAAGAAACAGCGAGCCGTGCAGCGGCCCCTTCTGCGTGCTCTGTGGGGCGGGTTTTGAGAGAAGGGGAGGGGGGGGGGCAAAGCATAGACTCCCTCATTCCAGCCACGGCGATGCGCAAAATAGAGAGAGAGAGAGTAATCTCACGCAACGGTCACAGAGCGCATCCAATTTCCATCGCTTGGTGGTGGTGGTGGTTTTTGCTGGGAACGGGAGGAGCGGCATTCCTATTGTGACCGCGGTAGAGCCCGATCACCAAGCCAATTTTTTTTTTCTGATTAGGGCTATGTATGTATGTAACTTTGTATCTACACATGAACGATATTATACCAGGAGGATACGTTGTTGCCCTTACAGCTTGGCGCACCCATGGATGGTTTCCTGTTTTAGGGCTTTCTCCCGTTGGATTTTTTTTGCCCTTAAAATAAACACATGCCGGCCATGGGGGGGGGGGGGGAAGGTTTTTTTTTTTCACGTCCTTTTGTTTCTTTCTACGTACGCAAGCAGTCCCAATAGCAACGGCTGTGCCCAAGGCAAAGATGAGTCCGCCACCACCACCACCACCACCACGTCATGTGGGAAAGAGGGATACGAGGAAAGATAAAAAAAAAAAAAGAAAAAAAAAACCTCTTTATAGGATCCCATTCCTTCACGGTATTTTTACAGAGATCTGATTAGATCCGCCCCCCCCGTAAGCCAGGCCCAACGCCCTTCATACGGGCCGTTGTAGACGAGATACGAGAGAGAGAGAAAGCGTGCGCAGGCACAGATGCGGAAGTCCTGCAGGACATTCTAGAAAAAGAAAACC
>JAJDFE020000451.1:1736-22023 GCA_021527465.2 Geoglossum glabrum | reverse complement strand
GGCTCGAACACTGCCTTCGGTGGCTTCGGCCCGGGCGACCGTGCAAACGTGTCGGACGCGCTCGCCAAGCACCTGGTGGAAGAGGTAGGCGTCGCGAAGTACGCCGAAGGCCAAGCCAGCAACAAGGCGAACGCGACCGGCGAGGGCGGGGGCTCGGTGCCGCCGGATGGCGCGAAACCTTCCGACGGCTTGACAGTGGCGCAGCTCAAAGCGGCGCTGACCGACAAGAACATCGAGATTCCCGCGGGCGTGACCCGCAAGGAAGATCTCGCCGCGCTGCTCGACGGCTCGGAAGGCTGATCCGTGCTGCTGGTCCCGATCACGATCCCGTCTCCGGTGATCACGCTGGAGCGGGCGAAGCTGCATTGCAAGATCACCGGCAGCGAGCGCGATGCTGAAGTGCTAGACGCCGTGGAGGCTCCGAAGCATTGGCGAAGCTCAGCCCGGCTTCTCTAACTCTTTGAGCTCTTCTTAGCTTTCTTTGTCTGTCTTTTATCACTCCTCTCTGCCTTTTATTCGACGCGCCTGTTATGCGGTCCTTATCGTTGCGGGATGTCTGTGGGATGTCTGTGGATGCAAGGAAGTGTCATCGCTCTTGGTTGCCATTTAGGTGGACGGTAAACGAGGAGGAGTTGTGAATGAGTTCCGATCGAGAGTGCCGAGTTGCGAGCGAGAGTGCCGAATGACCGAATGACCAGAGAGAGAGTATGTGTCGGGTCCCAGGGGGAAGCAACTTGCACTTCGAACCTCACGATGCCTCCATGTAAACGTTTGTTCGTCAGTATGATGCATATGATAAACATAGACACAGATCACCGCTGCATCGCATCATCTACCTTTCCGTTCTCTCGGTCTGAGGATCCTTAATTCCTTAATTTAGTTGAGTGTTGTAGAAGAGTCCTTACTCGCATATTAATACTCTATGTTTTTGGTCGATACACCCTCTTGACATCTATCCTGCCCATCAAACTCTATCGTGAATTCGTTGTCTCAATCCCTTACCCGGATGGAGATCAGCGAAATCATAAAATTTGTCCTCCAAAAAAACCATCGTCAACTTCAAAATACAACGCCTTAGCACCGAGCGTCTCACACGTAGCGCGGGCAATCGCCTGGAGCATCCTGATATTGCCGCGAATGGTTTTCTTCGAGATGCCCTCCACGTCGCTGCAATACTTCTGCAACGCCAAAATCAAATATAAGGTGTCCTCGGTTTGCACCGCCGCCTGGTACACTGAATGATTCCACTCTTCGCCCCGGACGACGTCGATAGATGTGCTGGGGATCCTTGGCGCGAGACAAGAGGCCAACCGATCTCTCACGCCCTGCTGGTGGGGTACAGAGACCAGTCCATAACAGATAATCTCCACGAAACACATTCGAGGATTGCTGTTCAAGTACGCGATAATCTTAGTGCTTATTGGACTGGGATCTGGGACGCTGTGTTCGACTTCGGCGGCGGCCATTAGCTCCACAGCTTTACGCTTATACAGATCCACCTTGGGATGTGTGACAAATGTGATCCTCCGATGATAGGCTACCATAGCAACAAATGTTGCAAGTGCATTCATCGTCAGCATTACCTTTACGGCCGCCGGAGTTTCTGCTGGCATTGGCAGTGATACAAGTTCAAACCCAGCTGACTGGCTATAGGAAGCCACGCGAACTCGTGGGTTAAAACCAACCTGTTTTGAACCCAGCCCCTGTTCTATAAGTTGAATCACCAATCTGGCCACGGCGGGTGCGATGCTCGCATCCAAGTTCACTTGGAAATGTTCGATATGATTTGATGCGACAGAGTCCGCCTTGGGAAGGATACAGTGGACAACCCCCTCTCGTAGTGCAAGGTACTGCTGATATATATGCCGCACAGCCTCCGTTTCCTTACGAAGTAAAAGCATCAGTGTCAAGAACATCACTGCGGAATGGGGCGCGCAAAAGAGTGCGTTGATATCAGAATGATTTTTGACTGTCAGTGGCACAATATCCACGTTCTCCCAGTCATGATCTTTTGATGCCCGAATCGCCGCTTCACCGCTCTTGCAGTCATGGACAGAATTGCACGTATCCGTCAGCCAAACGAAGTGTTCTCGGTAGTCGAGTCCAGCACTATCAAAGCGCTCCCGCAATGCATTCATCAACATCACGGTCTCCAGGGTCCTACCAGATTGGCTGATGCCTAGACAAACGGCCGTGGAGATGTCTTTTACGTGCGAGAATAGGTTCACAAGGGCCTGCGGATCTAGACTTTGAAGGGTGTGAATGGTCATGTCATGGCTTGCGGGCATGACCTCCTTTAGAGCATCCACCAAGAATACCCAACCGCCGGTCCCACAAAAGATAAAATCGCTTTTCGAAGTCAACGCATTCATCTGTAGGATTGTCTCGAGAGTGGCCTTGATCTCCTCCCATGCCGGGGGATAGACCCAACCTAACATGGAAGTATTGTTTTCAAAACCAATTTCGCGGAACAGGTTCCCCCTGGGAATTGTGTCCTTTCGTCTCCTTGTGGCTTCGTAGAGGTGACGCAACGGAAGCTCTTCTACGAATTCAACAATTCCGTCTCGTGCATCCATGTCCACAATCACTCTCTTGGCCGGCGCGCCCAGGATGTTTTCGCCCCGAGCAAGCGTCAGCATGATTTCAGGGAGGACGTCGAGCGAAATGATGTGTGAGATCACTCTGCCAAAAGAGAGACTACCTCCGCGAATTAACCTGGCGGCCATGGCAAGATCTTCATACCCGCTCCCGCGATGACCCGATAAATCCACAGGCTTGCCGGCAATATCGATCCGTTCGGTCTTCCAACCGGATCTAATGGACGTGATATCCACATTTGCGCCTCCATCTAAAGTTAGGACGTCGCCGGGGCGGAATCCTGCAAAAAGATATACACAACCGCCAGCATTAACGTACTTGACAGCATCTTGAGTAGCAAGTACCCCCTGCCCCATAGAAACAGTGATGATCACGATATCTACGCCTTCGCCTGCCGACACTTGATCCACCTGTGGTGAGATAGATTTACCAATGGCAAAGACCTTGTCCTGTTGAATAATCCCCTTTGATACTGCAAAATCGAGTTTGTCTTTGGAGCGGTTGGCCAGAAAGACGTTACGCGCGCCATACTTGACACTCGTCAAAACAAATAGCAAACCCATGATGCCAGCCCCAACGACTAGAACGTTTTTTCCGGCTATACGGTCTTTGATGCGGTCCTGTGCTGCTACTACACAGCTTAGCGGTTCGATGAGCGTATCCGTTGCGTTGGCCGTGGAACCCTCCAATATCAGAACTTGTTTTCTCTCCAAATATTCCTGGCCAAACTTGACAAATTGTTGGAATACGCCTTCCCTGGTATGTCCCAACTTGTCGTGCTCATCCAAGGGATTATTTGGATTAAGGACTATCACCGAACCCAGGCCCAAACCCCTCACATCTTTGCCCACCTCCAGTACCTGGCAAACGCCTTCATGACCAAGTACCGTCGGCTCTAGCCCACGTTCGCTGCGTAGGATCTGCAGGTCAGTTGTGCATATTCCGGAGAAGACGACCTTGGCTAAGATTTCCCGTGCGCCACAACGGGGAATACTTCTAGTCACGAGCGCTAGAGAGCGTTCCCCGACTACTTTCTCGACGGCGTGATATTGTGCACGTAAGTGCTGCACGAAAAGACCCACGCCGATCAAACCGTCATTGTCATCACCGACGCCAAGCTTGACCAACCCACGGACTTGATCCTCTGTCCAGCCAGTAAAGAACGCCGAGCTGTGGCAAAAGCGCACCAGATGATCTTGTAAAGCCTGTAGGTACGCCCCTTTCGCAGTCTTGATTGCGAACCCGCCCACGATTATAAATTTGTCCAACCCGATATCTGCTGCCAGTTGCAGAATGCGCAGTGCCAATGGATATGTTGAATCATACAAAACTTTGAGCGCTAGCGGATGGCCCGTTGCAATTGCTTCTTTGAGCCAATTGTCAGTAATATCGTTGATAGTACTGGGTGCGATATCGTAATCCCCTCGAGCTGCCAGCCTCTTGGCATAGCGCAACGCTCCCCTTCCAGAACTGTATGAGCATAGATCCGCAAGATTGCCGCAGGAACAGTACGGAACATCTGCTTCCTCGAGTAAGCGTAATGCGAAATCATCACGTTCTTTGACTGCCATTCCCAAATATCGTGCGTTAATTTTCTGGGCATCTCCGCATACATAGGCATTCAGTTGCGAGCACCTGAATTCGTCTGGATGGGCCATAGCCTGCACTATCGAATGCCGTACAAGTGCGTCCACCGCACGCGGCTCTACGACCACATGACCCATCTCACCACCAACACCAGCAGCATCAAGATCAAGCTTGTCGAGGGTGCGGAGGTCGGGGTTAAATACCTTGTTGCTGAGCCCCGAGCTCACCGTGATGAGACAGAATCGTCCCTCGTCTTTGTACCGCCAAGCAGAAGCAGAAATGTCGTTCAGAACCGTCCATCGTATACTGGGCAAACGTTCCCGTAAAGCGTTCTTGAAGTCGTAACCCCGGGCTAAATCGGCCCAAAGGATACTCGCATCTTCCACAATTCCTTCACGAGTGATAACGGCACCAAATGATATACCAACCTCTTCAAGTGGGAGGTCAGCGTGACTAGCCCTTACGTTATCAATTTCGCGGATTAGTGTCTCCAATAATCTCTCCTGGAGCTTGGCAAGTGTGTCTTGGGGATACGATTGCTTGCTGGGGGTGGAGGTTCGGGAGGGTTCAGATAAAAGAAGACCATTCGGACCTAGGACCCCAATCCGCAAATAGGTTGATCCGACATCAACCGCAAGTACGTGAGGCTTCTTGTGGCGTATGAGAAAATCTTGCCACTTTTCGGCCATCGCTTCTTCCTGTTCCCGCTCTCGATTAGAGAGTAACGGTTTGCGCCCTCTCAATAGGAATGCTAGGAGATGATAGCCTTCATGGCCAACAACGTCGTCTATCTTTCCCTGACTATCCGTGTGGCAGGCTCTCGTGGCAAGGCCGGCATGAAGATCAATTATACCTTGATAGACATGTTGCCCATCGCACTCGATGGTAAATTCACCTAATTGTGTCATCGCTGCATCTGCACGTAAACGGATGGGCAACCCCGCCATGAGGCTCACGTATTCGGTCAGTGCTTCCTGGTGGGAAGTCGGCAGCTTGCTAAACCATTTATTCAAGGACCGCTCTAAGAGTTTCGTGATAGGAGATACTCCGGCGTGAATGTGGAACCTGCCTCCGCTGCGAGCAAACCTCAGGGTTGTTTCTGGCACAAACTCCTCGTTCGCCATCGGCCTGAAAGCCTCGGGATACTGGAGACATCTGACCGGTTCCGGCTGGCGGGAGGATTGAACGTATCCGTCAATTGTCTTGCGCAACCCGAGACGCATCGGTATTAGATCCCTTCCCAACAGATGGCGTGCAAAAGTTGGATCAGGGGTCATTTCTTCCTTTGCCGCGTCATTCTTAAAAACGACCGTAGCGCGATCGCCCATCAACTCTCTCGCCATCCTCCACACTTCCTGCAGATCCATGCTTTCGCCGGAGGCCCCATCAAAGACGTCGCTACCGGCGGTTTGCCTTTGTGCTGCTTTCAAAAGTAGCTCATTTACATCGTCGATGTAAATGAAATCTCTTTTTTCCGACGCTTCAACGTTGCCTTCGGGTTTCGGGTTCACCGCTCGATAAACGAATCCTCTGCTAAAGCCTGGGCCATACACACCCGAGATCCTTGCTAAAGAATGTCGTGGCAGTAAAGACACGAAATGTTCGCCGAGCCGTTTAGAGATCTCATAGACATTGAATCCGGTTGGCAATGGATGGCTGGCGATAAATTGCCCTGCAAATCTTTCCAGCACCGTGTATATATCTTGCTCAGAAACTAGAGCGTCCTTGCGTGCAGAAAAGGCTTCAGCCGCCTCCTGGACCCACGAGTCTACAGACGCGTTGGCGCTGGTTAGGTGAACTCGCTGGCTGGAAGGATACACAAACTTCACATTCTTATCCCTTCCCATCTGCTGGATAAAATGCGTGACTATCCCTTGTGCGAACCCGTTAAGAGCGATGACCTTTGCAAAGTCATCGGGCTTGGAACTGAGTGTGACGGCACCCGCCATGTTGAAAAGGATGTCTGCCTCCTGGATAATCTCTCGCAAATTCGCCAAATCAAGTACATCCCCGATCAAGACACGCATCCTGGAGTCGGTGTATTTCATTCGTGTCCTGAACTTATGCAAGGAAGCAGATCTGATAGAACAAATCACTCGCACGTCGTTGTGCACTAGATAGTCCGCAAGTTGAGACCCAATGTCGCCAGACGCGCCGATAATCGCAGCCGTTGTCGTGGAAGATGTCCAGGTACTCAGCACGGACGGAATACCCTCTGAGAAGAAAAACTCCTGCCCCACCGGCCCAAGAGCACGGGAGATTTTCAATTCTCCGAAATTGTAGTTTAGCAACTCGCGTTCAATCACCTCCTCAATCATCCGCGCTTCCGGGGCGGAAAAATGAACGTCTTGGAGAATCCGACCAAAGGTGATCCAAGGGTTGATATTCGCTATCAGCTCGGCCGGGAGGCCCAGTGCATTGGCGAGATCGCTTCTCAGTGCTTTGAGCAGATAGTCATCCGTGATTACTTGCGCGAGAATAGTTCCAGTGCCACTGATATACATGCCTTTCACAGTCCCCCTGAAGATTGGATAACGCGAGACGACCGCTTGCACAACGGAATTTTTTGACTTGGACGGCAGCTCAAAAGATCTGGAGATATCATCCTGGCCAAAATTAACGACGGAAATGCGCCACTCGCTGGAAGGCAGGTAGCACGCTACTGTATCGTCTTGAATGCCATTGGCGACCAAGGCTTTCTGCAGCGCTGCGCGTAATTTAGCCAACCCCTCTTCCAAATTCGTACGAGTTTTAGAGACACCCAACGGTAGATAAATGCCAGTGGGATAAAGGACCCCACCAGTGCCTAGACGCTTGCCGTTCTTAAATATCGAACCGTCGCTCAATGCTGAAAGACTGACTTTACTAAACCCATTCGTCCTCAGGGAATTTTTGCCCGTATACCAATCCGCGTACCGCCTTAAGCCGAGCACAGATTCACTGACCATCCCAGCGTCAATGTCCGAAATGTTGTCGAGAAAACTTGCTTGGCCAATCGTCTCTGGCACCACCAGATATAACATTCCGTGTTTGTTCTCAATTCCGTCCCTGCAAATCTTGGCCCAGAGGACATTCGGATTGCAGCAGTCGTAGTCTGTCACGTAGATCGGAAGTCCCATATCAAGGATCAAATATAGGATCCTCTCCAGATCAGTCTGCGAGAGAATCCCTTTTAAATGAGCGAGAAATGTAGAAATTGCCATGCCGATGGTGACGCATTCACCATGAGGGATCTCGTAGCTGGCGAGGGACTCCACTATATGCCCAAATTCGTGTCCAAAGTCAACAAATCGGCACAAATTATGTTCACGGAGGTTCGGCTGCAAATTTTCAAGCATTGTATGGATGGCGATTTGAATCAACTCATGAGTGTAAGTGTTATACTCAACGTTGCAGTGATGCCTCGCAATCAACTCGAAGAGGCGAGGACTCCTGAGTATGGCCATTTTTATCGCTTCGGCCAACCCACAGGCAAACTCACGTTGTGGTAGCGTGATGAAGAAAGTTGCTGGGTCTTTGAGACATGCGACGGGAGCAAAATATGTTCCAATAAAATTTTTATGCTCTCCTAAATTTACTCCGACCTTGACTGCGATACCGGCATCAATCATTCCTAAGAGAGTCGTCGGAATTTTCACGTAGCGGGTGCCCCCTTTATAGATTGCGGCGGCGAACCCGACAATGTCCATGAGCGTGCCTCCTCCAATCACAACGAAAAGATCGAGCTGCGACATCCTTAGCTTAATGGCGGCATCGATTACCCTTAGCATGCTGTCGATGTCTTTGTGTTTGCTGGGGACATGCATGGAGAGGATGCAAAAATCGTCGATGTCGGAGCTATGGCTCTTAAAATACTCACCGATATCAGCGACAGCATTACCCGAATAATCATCCACAACAACCAGAATCTTCTTTTTGCGTCCGCCGGTGTTGTCAACGCAATAATTCTGAATAATTGTTGGGTTGTTTCTCCTGAAAATTTCCTGGACTGAGGCAACATGATATTGCACATCCTCCAAGGCGGTCCATTCATAAAACCCGTCGCTAGTATCCCTGACTTCCACAGTGGAGATCGTCGTCTCCAGTTTGGGGAAACCGTCGGGTGTTTTAGGGTGATGCTTGCGGAGAACACTCAAGGCCGCGCCAATATCCTCTGGTGAAATATCCGTAAAATTTAAATGTCCCTCTTTTCCCAGGGCCGTTGGAACAACCAATGCAGAATCTCCTCCTCGTTCTTGAATTACTTGTATCATGTATCCCCACAGCGCATCTGCTTCAAGTGTTTCGTCACAGATTGATAACTCAGCCCTTTCGAGAATGTTCAGGACACGTTCAAGATCTGTACCGCTCAAATTCCCTCTGAAGAACGACAAGACAGACATCAGTGCAACCCCCATGGCCACGGGATCGGCATCGCCGTTGGCAGTGCCCTTGATCTGCTCTATCGCTCGTACTGCTTCATCTCCAAAATTTGCCGCGGACGGGTGGGTGCCTTTTCCCCACGGGTCCTTGCTGAGCTCTTCCGACGCGGCCCTGGCAGCGAGTTCGACGGCGGTCGTTAAATATCCCCCCTGAGTACCCGCTAACATCTTCTCTAAATAAGCTTCCACGTACGAAAACAATGCGTCGTCTTTAACCGCAGCAATCTTGATTATCTCAGCCAAACCGCGCGTGATTTCGTTTTTATGCAATGAATCCAAAAAGCTCAGGTCGTAAAAACTGGCGATCGGAAGATGGGACAAGGCAAATAGTCCCCTGTAGAGCTCTCCATCATTATTTACGTGATGTATAGAGACCTTGTTGTTACCGGCATGGCAATATATGATCCCGACTAGATCGGTGGGCACTGAGATATACGGTGCTGACCTGCGGTATATAGCAGCGGCGAAACCCACAATGTCCGTCACCATGGTGCTGCCGATGGCGATGAACAAATCTCTTCGTCTAATCCCAAACTGCTTAGCGGCCGTCACGACCGCTGTAACGTTCCCTAGCGTCTTCCCCATTTTGTTGGCGGCAAATGGTATGATCCTATAATTCTCCAGCAGCTTTTCCGTCTTGCACCATATGAAGTAGTCCTCGATCTGTGTTCTTTTGTTTGCTGGAAGGTGACTGTCGACTACCACGAAGACCCTTCGCTTTGATTCACCAGCAGGGTGGAAATGATCGGTCAGACTGACTCTTGTCTTTTCACTACCAAGTTCGAAGAGACCAACCGCCCTAACAGCACGTAATCCGATAGGGAGTTGGCTCAGCAGTTCCGTGCCACGATTTCCATGCTGGTCGCCCCATTCATGAAGGCCGTAGGTGCGTTCGACACTGGGCATGGTGTTGCAATTCATTGTCTCTGGTGTTGCAGATACGCTCCTGTTTCTCGATTGTTCTCTTGATATTGATTTCGCTAACGATCGGTGTTTTCGTGATGACAGTGATGGCTATGTTATCCCCTTTATCTGTTAAGCCGAGATAGAGAAAGTGGTCCTTGGGTAGGTGGATCAATCGATTCGCAAAAAAGAAAAAACTAGTTCCGGCAAGAGTTTACGTAGCATGTTTTGATAAACAATTGTTGCCTCGCTTCAGAAATCAGGGTTCCCACGGTGGCCGGGCCCGCCTTTGTAGCAAAGGGGTTCGACTGACTGGCATATTTCCGTGAGACTCTGGCAGAGCGGAAGAAGAAGAAGGAGCAGCAGCAGGAGGAGCAGGACTTGCTCGCGAAGGCAGGATATTAGTACAGTAGACTCGAGAACTCAAAGTGGGAATCCCTTGAGGCAGGAGAGGGTGTACTCTGAGCGTACAAGTACATGTACAGCGGGGTCGACAAAGTGCCCAGACACCAATTTTTCAGAAATATCGCTTATTTTAGTGGGAAAATCACGGTTCCGAGCGGTGCATTAACTTTAGGTACCTGAAACCTAGAATCCCATAGCGATACCCTCTGGTTCAGTGCCTCAAGAGAATTTTTGGCGAGGTTGAGTGCATGAGTTGGAGCCTAGGCTTTTGAGATATGCGGTCGCGAAGAAGTTGACGTTTTGCCCATTTCTCGCTACACAGCGGCAGGTGTCCGAACACTTCGCTGACCCCGCTGTACGGGGTACACGATCGTGCAGCCGTAGTAGGCAGACGTAGTAAGCGGAAGTGCTACGGTAGCCGGGAAGTGTTCGCGTTCAGATTTCTGACCCCGGCTACTGCATTGCAGCGAAGATCACTGGAATGGATTCGCCCGGTGGCTGGCGAACAGATCCGCGCGTTCGACCCTGGACCTTTCTGGACCTTATCACCCGTACTTGATTGGCTCAACCCAATACCTCAATAGCACAAGAGGTTGCTAGCTGAAGCCACAAAAATACTCTATTTTCCAAGTAGGTAAGTATGTTGGTGGCGTGCTTAGCGCTAGCAACTTCTTTTGCTTGTCCCAGGGTATGAATGATCTCGGAAGCCTGTAAAGACCCTACAGAGAGTTCGGACAGTGAGTAGTACCAAACGTCTTATCATGCTACAAACCCGTACTGGCCACCTTAGGCAAACGATGCGGCGCGGCCTGGGGATTCTCAGGGCTTCAAAATAATCCTAGAAAAGTGCTATGCTGGCCACTGTAAGCAAACGGCACAGCCCAGGGATGCTCATGAGGCCGACCTCTACACTATCAGCAGGCTTCTGAAATTATCCCAGAAGAGTGCCGTGCTGGCCTGTAATCAAGTGGCACAGCCTGGGGATGCTCGCGAGACTGAGCCTATACACTATCAGCAGGCTTCTGAAATTATCCCAGGAAAGTGTTGTGCTGGCCACTATAAGCAACCATGCGGCAGGGGCTGGGGATGCTGCTGAGAGGCCGACCTCTACACTATCAGCAGGCTTCAAATAATAATCACAGAAAAGTGGGGTTTCAGACCAAAGGGCACCACTGTTCGGAGAACAGAGAGTACTGAGAATTTAAATACAAGCCCATGCAGGAATCTGTATTGTGATATTGACCATCCTCCCGCCTCACTACTTCTTGGTCAGATCCATGGCTCCCAGCACATCCTGCGAGTACTTGCCGCCGTCAAAGAAGAAGCTGGCCAACGGCGGCGGCGTGCTAGTCATGGGCCTGCCCCGCAGCGGAACCTACTCAGTCGCCCACGCAATGAGGATGCTGGGCCACGAGCACGTGTTCCACAATCTCGACGTGCCGCTCCAGGCGAACGAGGTCTGGGGCGGCTTGTTCCGCGCCATGTGGGCATGCTTGCCCTACCTGAGAGAGCACATGGGGCTCCCCTACTTCGCGAAGAAGAACCCGCCCCCAACGGTTTTTACCCGCGCCGACTGGGACAATCTGGTGGGTCGGGACTACCAGGTCGTCGCCGATATTAGCGTCTACTTCGCCGCAGAGTTGATCGGCACGTACCCGGACGCGCAGGTGATACTGTGGCAGCGGGACATTGACGCATGGTACCAGAGCTACGACAATGGCGTGCTCCAGGGGTTCGACTTCCACTCGCCCATCGCCATGTTTGCTCGAAAGTACATTGCGCCGTTCTCGGGCGTATACTGGCATATGGCAATGTGGTACGGCATAGCGGGTTGGCTGCAGGCAAAGGATATCGATGGCATGCGAACCAACGCAAGGGATCGATACCGGGAACACTTTGAGACGGTGAGAAAGATGGCCAAGCCGGGAAAGCTGCTTGAGTACCGCCTCGGCGATGGCTGGGAGCCTATCTGCGAGTTCCTCGACTGTCTGGTGCCTGATGAGCCGTTTCCCCACTTGAATGAGATGAATGTCATCAAGCAGATGGGAAGGGAAATGAACACCAACGTTCTGTACCTGGCATTATGGAATATCATCAAGCATCTGCTGCTGCTGGGGATTGGGGCGCTAGCTATTACTCAGGGATATAGATACTTTGTGGATGGATGGCAAAACTGGTTTTTCTCCTGTGTCCTGAGATGGAGAACTACGAGTGGTTGATGGCATTAGCATTGATAGCTTAAGCTACCTTGACTCAGTTATACAGCAGCTTATGAAATTCAGTTGTTATTTAGTTTCCTCTAGGGGCGTCTCATACGGCTTTTCAGCCTGCGGAGTAATTCGCGCTAGATACCGTCTGGGCCCACTTGACCAATCCAGGAGTGCTGAGTGACATGTTACACGGTTCTGCCACATGGTTAGAAAAATAGTCACTGAGAGAGGCAGGGATTAGTGGCTGGTAACTCACATCTAAAACCATTACACTCTTTTCCTGCCACTTGACCCTTACTTGAAAGTCCGCTCCAAGTAGGGAGTGATTGAACAGGAAGTTGAGGAGCATGTCGCTCTCCTCCTTCTTATATCCGATAATGTATCGCGTGACTAGATGATCCCGACGATTATTGGCCATGATCCGTACGAGACACCATGTTTCACTCACACTGCGGATTGACAAACAAAGCCTTCTCCCCCGTAGCTGGGTGAGTCCTCACGATAGGATGCTCACTCGCAACAGGTTCCCTGCGGCAGAGCGCTCCCCGCTCCTTAGCAGCGTTCACCTGCTCGATTCCAGAATGGACGGCCTTCAAACCATGAAGTCTCTTCCTGAACTCAGGACTCAGCCTTCTGTAAGCCTCGACCTGGTCAATGAATACAGTGTCTCCACCCGTCACCGGCTTTTCGAGGATGTACAATAATGTCGTCCCGGGCGGCTGTTGCTCATAGGATATATCACTATGCCAGGCAGTCGTCGACGTCCTAGTTTCCAGGATCGCGGCGCCTGGATCTTCGTTCGCGCCCCGATACACCAGGTGAACCTCGGGATATCCCTCGGGACTCCCGCTCGTGGGGTGGATATGGTGTCTTCCGAAGTAGCCACCGAACTCCAAGGCCTTGGAAATGGGAAGGTCAGCGAAGTCCTGCTCTAGGAAGACAAGGACCTTGCGTTGGGCAGCTAGGAGTGCGAGCTGGTCCTTGCCGGCGGGGGATAGGCTGCTGAGCTGGATGCCTGAGAGAATGGTGCCAATGGTGGGTGTTAAGTCTTCAGTCATGACGGAGGGGTTGAGGAGCTCGGGAAAGGATTTGTCGGCAGAGAGGCCATGCTCAGTGTGGTCGAAGGGCTGGAGGGGGGAGTATTTTTGGGCGGGATTCCATGTGGGGAGGTAATTCTGGTACTGGAAGGTGGATTAAAGGTATCAGTTATCTAGGTCTAGCCCCTTGGCTTGTGGGTTAGAGGATGTGGTACATACCTTGGCCTTAGGCACGTCGGCCGAGCCCTCTTCTTCTAGCTTTCTGTTGTACGACTGCGGATCGGCGGATTGCTCCATATAGGGAGAAGCATCCTTCCCGATAGCAATATCGGTGTTAGATGCCTGGTTCGTTTCTGGCTGCTCGATTGCCGTAGGGGCCATTTTGATGCGGAGTTTCGTGTAGGGTCAGGTAGGTAGGTCCGGACATGGCTGTAGATATGGACTTTTTATAGGCGTTGCAGCACCCTCGGTCATGAAGCGGGGTTTCTAGGATGATGGTCTGCCAATTCTCCCAACGCGTTCAATTCGCTCTTCGTATAATGTGGGGGGGCGGCGTGACGGGTGTGACAAGGTTGATCCGATATGGCTGATCGCTTCGGCGGGTTCTTCTGCCAGTGAGCTCCCACCGCTCTTTCCCTCCCCACAACGAATATTAATTCCCACAACTGACAAAATATCGGTCAAAGCAATCCAATCGACCTGTGAAAACCGATTGTTATTACCTGTCGCACACAAACAGCAATCCGCAGTCATGGCCCAAGCAGAAATCGATTACCCTCCCCTCGAGGCCCGTCCGATGAAAAATACAATCTGCCTCTTCGACGTCGATAACACCCTGGGTCCAGCGAGACAAGTATGTACCTTTCCAATCCATGCCTGGCACTCGACAGAGCCCATTCACGATATTCTCCCTCTCCTCCAAATTACAGAGAGTCTGCGATGAATGTCTCACCTCCTCTCCCCAAAGGGCTCTTCCACATCCCTTGCCCCCTCCCTCTCTTCCCTAAGAAGTCCCCAAAGTCCTAGCCAACACCTCTGTCCAGGCTGTCTCGCCGGAAATGCACGCCCTCCTCTCCCGTCTCCGCTGCATATGCGCTATCGGCTACGTCAGTGGATCCAACCTCGACAAACAGCAGGAACAGCTCAGCACTCCCGGCGTCAGCGTAACCTCCCGCTTCGATTTCTGTTTTTCCGAGAACGGCCTTGTAGCTCACAAAATGGGCGTCCCCCTCCCCAGCACCTCCTTCATCAAGTGGATCGGCGAGACAGATTATAAGAAGCTTGTTAACTGGGTGCTGAAGTATGTTGCCGACTTGGATATTCCCGTGAAGCGGGGCACATTTGTGGAGTTCCGGAATGGGATGGTGAATATTTCGCCGATTGGACGAAATGCAAGTAATGAAGAGAGGAACGAGTTCCAGAAGTATGATAAAGAGAATGGGATCAGGAAGACTATGGTGGAGGCGTTGAAGGGGCAGTTTCCGAACCTTGGGTTGACGTATTCGATTGGGGGGCAGATTTCTTTCGATGTTTTTCCGGACGGGTGGGATAAGACGTATTGTTTGAGGCATTTGGAGGCCGAGAAGAAAAATGGGTTGGTTTATAGTGATATTCATTTCTTTGGGGATATGACTGGGGAGGGGGGGAACGATTACGAGCTGTACGAGCATGGGGATACGATTGGGCATGCAGTAGATGATCCGAGTGATACGATGGGAAAGCTGGAAGAGTTGCTCAAAGAGTGGGAGACGGAGGTCCGCCGCAAAACGTAGCGGACGGGTATTAATGAGATCAAAAGGGCTTAAAGGTGCGAAATAGGAATGCCGCTTTGTGTGGTAAAAGATAGAAGTAATGCTGGTGTGGTCTTCACGGAAAGAGAGTGGCTCGAAAACGCCTGACATGGACTGCGATGAAATGGTATTCGTCTAAAGAAATCACTAAACTCTGAAGCTATTTGCCCACCTCCGCATCGTCATGCGTAAAGCACCCAGAATAAAAATGCTGTTTCCTAATTGCTTCACAGCATCGCCGTGTGAGTAACTTGTGCAGTACACTAACATACAGGGAGCTTAAAAGCACGAGCTACGGAAGACATTCATCAAAAGCTCGTGCCTTGTCGAGATATTTATCGAGTAGCCGTTTCAGACGCCATAGTTTGCCAGTTGTCAAGTATGGCCAGCACATTGGACTCCCTCCTACACTCGCCGTTCCCTTTGGCACTGCTTAATCTCTATGTAGATAAGGCCACCCGATTTTACTTTTCCCATCACGAGCCTACTGCGACAGTCACAAGAGAATAGTGAGTCCTCCAAGGGGGTCCAAAGCCAGCCTGGTAAATGAAGACGTAAAGCAAAATCGTCCGGTAAAAGGTAGGAGGTGATTCGGCAGTGTTGTACGGGCGGAGGAAATGCAAATAGCAGTCACAACGTAGTCACAATGTAAACAACAATTAGGGCTTGTAACTACAGGTGCGGAAATTTTGTCGGATTGACTTGACTACTTGTTCTAGCTATTCTCTGCGCTGTATATGTTAGCTGGAGGCTTGTATTGTCGTAATGTCAATGTCCTTAAGGTTTACCTTCACCACGTATCCTACAGCATATCCATTGAAGCTTAATTAGGCAACCCCTATTTCTACCAGAATGTCCTCCCAAGCATTCTGGGTCTCAGGGACTGAGAATGCGCCGCAATGCGCCTCGTTCCTTGTACTCGAACTCACCTCCGAGCAATTCCCAACCGTGTGCTATGGCAATACCATAGCGCTATCGCGGAGGTGAGGCATAGCACAACGGGCAGATTTTTAGCCCCCCAGTCACCAATAGTGCAATGCCCTGCAGAGTAGTTAGCGATCAGTAGACAGGTATTACGTAGTAAAGTGAGTCGTCAAAATTAATAGTTGGATTGTACAGTAATCAATTTGTTGATCTGACAAACCCGAGGATCAGCGCTCGCAGGACGTTCCTCCAAGACGTTCTCCGACATGCTTCCAGCCACCTTTGCGATTGCGGTCGAAAGAAGTGACCAAACCATCGGTCAACAATGTCAAAGGAGAGCGTGCTCTGCGCAGCATCGTCTACAAAGCTGATGAACCGCTAGAGTAATGAAGGATTGTAGGTCCGGGAACGACTACAAAGGAGATCAGGTCCTTTATAACGGATAGTATAAGAGATTTGTGCCGGCCGCTGGTTCAGAATTGGTCGTGTGGGCTTGAAATCGGGTGCGGAGACACTTTTGCCCGACTGCACAGCTGATGGGCTCGGTACACGGCGCCCTTGATATCCGCTCCCCGCTTGGCCAAGCGTTTTTGTCGATCATGGATGCGACGATAGAATCTGAGCACCCTATGGTTCAGCCGTCGGCTCATCCGTCATCCAATGTGATACTCTTGAACAGCAGATTGCTGCTACTGCTTTCTTTGACATGGTGTTGGTGTTAAGATGGAATCGTGTTCTCCCTGGGATCTGTGTTTTCAAGAATTCCAAACTTCATTGTGGAGTATGATTAATTACATTAGAAAACGGTCCGGTCCCTGCTCGAATGTCTAACTAGGTGCTAAAGACATTGAGAGACTATAAGCTTAACAGCTGTCCTGAATAGGCCTCTATAGTCCTCCGTTGTGTCCTCGTAATATGTGCTAGAGCTGCCGTTCTCGAAGGCCACGCCTGGCTCTGTAGGATAGAGCGGTGGCTAAACTTATTGGCGGGACGACACCGACGAGGCTCTGCAGCTGGAACAAGTTGTCGATCACGTCCAAAGCTCCCAACGTGTTTTGAACATTGGCTGTCATCCGTCTTCTTCTCTCACCCTGTAGCGATTCAGACTCTACGGCATGGCCCCTTCAAACTCGTAATGCTGAGGTGCTTGAAGCTCTTGAAAGAATGATGCTAAAAGAGTCTTAGTATCGATGAACCCCTCCGCTCAGCCCTCCGCGACTTCCAGGACGTCTTGAGCCTGGACCAAAAGAAAAGTTTCCTTGCACAGGCCACTACTGTTCCTGATGCTGCTGCAGTCTTTATTTTGACAGCAGAAATCGACAGAGAAAATGCCAAACGCAGAAGTCGGGGCGTCGCAACTCGACTCTTTAGTATCCTCGAATCAGTCCAACAGTTCTCGACCATTGTAGATACTTTTGTCTCGTCAAATCCCAGTATCGCGGCATTGGTATGGGGAAGCATGAAGTTTGCGATCCTAGTATGCTGAGTCCCGGAGGTTGAGTCCTAGACCTTGATAACTGACGTGGACTAACTCTCAAAGGCGGCAAGCAACTTCTCCAGTTATTTTGATAAGCTGTCGACTATGTTCATGAATATGCGTAACCATTGTCCAATATACTCAGAATACCAAATACTCTATCCCTGTTCAACAAGGCTGCAATCTGCGTTGTGCGCATTCTATGCCACTGTCGTCCACTTCTGCAAAAAGGCGCTCGAAGTTATCCAGAGGAAAGGCAAGTGGGTCGCATTGATGCCGCCCTGTCGTGACACGAATGGCTGACTCTGTTGGCGACAGGGGTTGCACAGGCTGCTATGGCACTGTGCAGACCCTTTGAGGTTGAGTTTGGCGATTTGCAGAACGAACTGCGGAGACAGAATGAACGTGTAAGGATAGAGATAGATCTTGCATCACAACAGGCCGCCCATCAAGAACGTACAGCCGCTTCTCGGGAAAGACGCTTATCTCGTTGGAGAGCAAAACTCGACCGCGATGAAGCACTTAACCGGAGGATACAAGCAAATGAACGGCAACTGAGTGGGTTCTGTATGCTGGTGTATTGTGGACGTCACACTGACCATCTATCAGAGGAGAGGAGGAAAAGTTTACTCAAAACTCTTTCATCCTATGATTACAAAACGGCATTCAAGCAAGCACGTCGAAAGCGATATAGCACCACCTGCTCATGGCTTGTCCAAACAGATGAATTCAAGCGCTGGTTAGACGATATGGGGTCATCTTTATTCTGGTGTTATGGTATCCGTGAGTGTTTGACACAAAGCACTTCCATGGCTCTAGCTGAAGCCGCGTGATTCTTACAGCTGGTTCTGGCAAAACCGTCCTTGCGTGAGTTATATGTTCGTGTCAGTGCATCGAAATGCGAACTGATTTGTGGCGCAGTACAAGCATCATCGATGAGTTATTCTGCCACAGTCCTACAAACCGCCCTCTTATAAGGTTCTTTTTCTGTCAATATGACAGTCCAGAATCACTTAAGGCAAAGACAATACTGGGCAGTCTTATCAGGCAGTGCTTGGACATCGACACTATGTCGGACCCAATCGAAGCTAACTTGAAACAGCTCTTAGGGGATTCTCCACCAGACTTCGAAGATCTCAATCTTTTGATGCAGAAGGTGTCATCGGTACCACAGGAGCAGTTCATTGTGATTGATGCTATTGACGAATGTGAAAAAGTCGAGCGAAGTCTATTTCTGTCAGCACTGCAAAAGTTGATGAACTTACCTAGAGTCAAACTAAAGATTTTTCTTGCAAGTGGCCTTCATATAAAAATAGAATTGGAGAGAGCTTTAACGCCAAACTACCGCATGTCAATGGCTTCCCCAAATGCACACTCTGACATCAAAACTTATATCGAAAACAGCATCGCAGAAAAGAAGAGGAATGGGGAACTAGTGGTTGGCCAGCCACAGCTCATAATCGAAATTCAAGATGCTCTCGTCAGAGGAGCACAAGGGATGTAAGTCTATTAACCCTCATATCTTATCATGCTTGACTCACGGTTGAAGGTTTCTCTGGGCTACCTTTCAAATTCAAGATATCTGTGCTCAGGGATGTGACAAGGACATCCGCAAAGTGATAGGAAATCTCCCAAAGGATCTCTTAGAGACATACGAGCGTGCTCTTGAGAGGATCAATCGTGCCGGGACAGCTATGAGTGCACAGAAGATCTTTAGATGGGTTGCTGCAGCAAAACGACCTCTATCTTTGGAAGAACTTCGGGAGGCGATTGCAATCCAGCCTTGCCAGTCCTCTCTAAACTCGGAAGCTCTCGAGAATAACATCAACCGACTTGTTCCGTACTGCGGGAATCTGATTTTACTTGATGAAGAGGATCAAGTTGTTCAATTTGCTCATCACACTGTCAAACGGTTTCTGCTTGCGGAATCTAGAACCCCATCATTAGACGGCTTTCACTTTCAACTACCACATGCAAATCACGATGCCGGGGAGGTTTGTGTGACCTACTTGAACTTCACTGACCTCAACCGGCAGTTGGCAAAGATTTCAGCTACACAAACTCGTATCTACGATCCATCGGCAATACTAGGGGCATCACTCTCTGCAGGGCTAAATATAAGCACAACAAACTCTTGGCTAAGATGGGTGCAACCAGACACAGCTCCAAATACTGGAAAAATTGATGTCGAGCGACTGTTATATGACGCTGCTGGTGTGAATGGTCCTGGATCATCTGGGAAGCTCCAGGCACCTTATGCTCTCCTTCCGTACGCTAGCGAGCACTGGCTTTCTCATTCGTCTACCTTTGCTGATGAAAATACTAAAACATGGCAGCTGTGGAACAACCTGCTCCTTACTAAAAGTAATCTTACTCAGATGCCATGGACATTCGATGAGTTGACTCGCCGCACCCAGAGTGTTATTCAGTGGGTTGTACAGAACGACCACTGCGCTTTGTTGAGACACATCGAAAGTTCAGACACGAATGCCCTTTCTTCAGAGGGCAAGAGACAAGTCCTAGTCGACTCAGCGGCGCAAGGCCGATCACTGTGTGTTAACACCTTAATAAATTTAGGCAAGACCCAAAACATAGATTTGGGGATAGCATTACTAGCAGCGGCCAAGGGGGGTCACCTTGATGTGGTCGAGAGGCTACTAGTGGCGAAGGCAGACGTCAATGCTGATGGCGGTTCTGGTCCTTATGGTCGGACGGCTTTGCAGGCGGCGGCTAGAGGGGGTCACCTCAACGTGGTCGAGAGGCTACTAGTGGCGAAGGCAGACGTCAATGCCGCTGCTGCTAGTGGTCCTTATGGTCGGACGGCCTTGCAGGCGGCGGCTGAGGGGGGTCACCTCGATGTGGTCGAGAGGCTACTAGTGGCGAAGGCAGACGTCAATGCCGCTGCTGCTAGTGGTCCTTATGGTCGGACGGCCTT
>JAJDFE020000450.1:0-30449 GCA_021527465.2 Geoglossum glabrum | reverse complement strand
AGATTATTATTGTTAATAATAATAATAATAATAATAACAATAATAATATACGGGGGATGAGAAAGAGAAAGAGAAAGGGTTAGAGTTGTGTTGTGTATGTGTGCGTGTAAGGTCCAACTCCTTTTTTTTTTTTTTCGTCTTTTTTGTTTTTTATACTATTCTTCGGTTTCCTTTGAAAATGGCGGGAAGTTCTTAGGGGTGTTGGTTGGTTGGTTAACCTAGCAGGGCTTACCAGAGCTTACCAGAGGAATACGGCTTTTCTGGATAAACTAAAAGGGAGAGGGTTTTCACGTTGTGTGGTCTTGTGGAATTCAAGGAGCTTATATTAAGGAGTGGTGAGCAAGACTTTATTATTTTAATACACTACCCCCATTGGGGAATGGAAAAGAGCATAGATAGAACCCAACGCTCTGTTTAAACCCTGGCGGGGCTGCCGGTTGTGGGCTCACCTCTCCTTCGCCTTTTCGCCGGTCTCTCCTCTTTTTCTTTAGGCCTGCTTTTTCCTCCACACTTCCCTCCGCTGCTCTTTTTCTCCGGTGTTTTTTCCGTAGCCTCCGATGTTCCGACATCCGGGTCTCGAGCCGAAGCTGCTCTGGGGGCAGGGCTACCGTCGCTGACGTCGTCAGTATCTGAGGACAAAGTTTCTGGCGTAGGGTCTCTTTCCATCTTGGGCCAGTGGGATCCCTTTGTCTTCCTCTGCTTGCACTCCTCTGTGTTGTGATCAAGGTCTCCACACATAGGGCACTTGGTTGGAGAGATTTTGAAAACTGAACGATTGATGCCGTCGACATTGATTTTCTTGCTTAAACACCTGACCGTTTCTGAAAATTGTACTAGGAACCTCCCCGTACCTACCCCTGACACCTTTGTGATAAGCTCCGATACTTCGAAAGGCGGCGGGACTTGGTCTTCACTTTCAAAGTGAGCGACCACTGCTTCCACGATATCCTTGGCACTGCTGAAGGGGGAGGCACAGACAATCCAACTAGATTTGGCTGACTTCCCAAACTTTATCGTTTGTGGAGAAACCCAAACTAGTAGGCCTTCCGGGTTTTCTAACTGGATTTTGAAAAAGGAGAGCTCCCTCAAGGCCCTATCTCTATCCTTAGTACTTTCGAAGACGAGAGCCAGGAACTTATTTCCGGCGTTGACAAGACTCGAAATGCCAGGGGGCCCCTTTCTGTCAATCTCTGCAGCAAGGACTTCTAGTGCATTTAGCCACCGGCGGTAGGGATCAGGGAGAGCACAGTAGAGGGCCCTATTCGACCTTGTGAGCGCTTCTCTATCTCCCTTAGTCAACCGCACAGCTGTAGCAAGTCGTTCCTCTTTTCGGATTCGGAGCGGGTCGGGTGCTTCCAGATCTTCTTCGGCCACTTCCTTCCTGGCTTGGGCATCTTGTGTTTTCTGTTTGGCTGCCGGCTTCAACTTCTTAACCGACCCAGGCTCCAGGGCTACCTTGGTCTCCGAATGTTTACCCTTTGCCACTGGAAATCCCAACCGTTAGCAATGGTCAATAGCAAGTCAAACAAGAAAGTCAGGGTCCCTTAGGGCGTTCAGCCTCAAGATAGAAGGCTCGAGCTAAAGCGACTTGGATTATCGGACTTACTCGATTCGTAACAGGGGTGCCACTTCGATGTCTTAGGGTGGTCTTTACCTGTTCGATGGCTTAATTATTACTATTCTTGAAGAAATAGATGTTAGATTGAACTAGACCCAGGGCGCCACCCACAATCAACCACGAGGTGTTAAAGGTAGGGTAATAATTGTCTTTCGGAGAGAGGACCGACAAAGCGAAATAAGGCCTGCAAGAGGCGGTGGACAGCGGAGGAGATGCGAGCGTGGAGCGATGAATGAGGAATTCTTGAAAGTGAAATCCGGACAATTTGATTCGCGAAAATGTTTGAACCATGCAGAGAGAGCGTGGGCGGAGGCTGCAGATACCAGTACGGGCTATCGAAGCAGAGAAAGATTGTGTTATTTGGATGGGTTTACAAATGATTAAAAAGTAGACGCGGATAAGGCTTAAAACAGCGGGACATTCCCCGTCAACCAGGATGCAGAGAGAACAAGTGGGATAATGTAATGTACTTTACTGCTACAGAGCCATACGCTATAATAAAGTAATGTTATAATATAAACGTGTCCTCGACTGGGCGGGGAGGGGAGAAAGATCTTGTTTGGCCCGGACTTTTTGGATGAGGTCGAAATGCATGTAGAATAATCTCCGTAGTTATGCTGAAATCTCGTTGGCTCTCTAACAATAAGCAATATGGCTATCAACAACCGGTTGCATCACCACCACCACATACAGCAGCACTTTTGGATACCCTAACGCACGCCAGTTGTCGCCATGGCGTTGCCCACTGCTAATCCTCCGTATCTCGTCCCGAGATTGAGGACGCCCCCTCATTTTCGGCCAGCGGAAAGAGAGCTTCTCGGAGCAGTGTCTGCTGTCGGATTGCTAGAGGTGGCTTCTGGCGACGACATGTGTGGGTGGATGGATGCGCCGGCTTGCTCTGTCCTCGGGCGCTTGACACTAAGAATGGGAGTCTTCCGGACTGGCGGCAAGATCTCGACGATGACGCCTTGTTCGCTCGGATTCCTGTGGGCGATCAATATCCTAGTTAATCCATAGCTACAATGCTTGCTCCTCCACTTCTTCAAAGCTCAACTCGGAGGGCATTACGGCACCAAACCTAGATTCCGAGCCTTATACGTCTTACTCAAGTCCTATCTATCGCCAGACAGGCTTGCTTTTTCTCCCGTAGAATAACTACTTTGGCTCCCTGCTTTTCCTCAGTTTTCTGTGTCAGCAGCAATCGCTGCTGTTGATACCGTTCTACCTTGCGCTTCATTTCTGTTTCCAAATTAGAATTTTTCGTTGCAATAATGCCGTAGCTTATGAAAGCGGCTATACATAGGTTTGTTATGTATGCATTGCACAATCCTTATGTGTTGTGGTTTCCGTCGCCAAATGGTATATATTTTGTTCTAAGAGGGTTAATGTTAACCCAGCAACTTGGTTCAAGTAGTAAACCTGACGCAGGAGCCCACCAAGTTGCTGGCACGTCCCAAGTTCGAATTACGGAGGTGGCATTACACAACCACCGAAGGATGTAGTCTGTAAAGGGAGCAATCCCTCCAGGCGAACCTTTTGCCATTTTAGGGGACCGCTGGTTTTTTTTTTTTTTTTTTTGGCTTCATTTCCGGGCGCTGCTGGTACATTCTGCTATTTATTGCCTCCTTTGGGTGGGATTCAGCGGTGACGTCGCCGCCAAACCAATCTCGGAGCAGCAGCCGTTTCAACAACAACACAACACCACAACACCGCAGACACCTAAGTAGGCTGACCGCGATCAGCGCCCTACTAAGCTCGCCGCCACTTCAACTTTAGTAGCAAGACTATGCAATGCTTTTGGTATACCAGCAATGTTTTTTGCAGCAATTTTCGGGGAAGTACTTACTTTCTTTGACAGTTGAGAGCTAGCTCTTTAGATTTGGTAACCAGATATACCCCATCTCACACTTAACCAACGGGAACTTCACATCTCATAGCTTTCGTTCGATGTTTCACGTCGTTATAGCTGTGCTTTCACCCGATTCGTTATATCTAACTCCAGCAACAAAACCTACACACACACATCTGGCCCGACCGTGCAGCATCCCGCTTGGTTGGAGGGATAGAACATGCATGACGTTATCGACCGTCCGTTTCTTTTGGATGCGATTGTGGCAGATGAACGATTAAACGCGTGGGAGGCGGCTGATATCCCAAGACCTCCGGAGAAATACTTGTGGGTTATGCCCGCGGATTCCTTTGAAAGAATATGACAGCTGCTGATAACCTGGGCTGGTGTGCTCGCCTTAACAGGAGAGAAACTTCCACTCGAACGTCGAGTTGGAAAGTGCATTATCGCGGACCTTGGCATATCATTCGTATTCGGAGATCTGGCCGGCTTTGAAGAAGGGAATCAAATTCCTCCTGGAATGCTTGCAGCGGATGTGTGGGCTCGGTGCGATTATAGAGACATATCCGGTCTTTGAACGACGGGGTTCGGGTATATGGTTCCAGCAGATATTTAGCCTCAGGATGCGATGTCTACAAGAGATGGACGGGTACCGACATCTGGACATACTTGGCTAGTGAAAATATATAATATATATATCATCTATCTTACATTGCCTGACTGGATACAGCAAAGCCAACCTACAGCTACAGCTATCCCGGCAAATCATCCGCCAACCCAACCGAACAAATGTCAAGATCTAAAAGCTAACCCCCAGAACCGCTCAGGAGCCAGCTCCTCCACAACAACCACCGCAGCAGCAGCTACAGCGTTTATCCTCCCAGACACATCCGCCTCACATACATACATACATACATACATACACACACCTCCCTACAAAGCCGGTAGATCCACCAACACCCAGCACGACATCCCCCCCAGCCCCGACGTCCCGGGTACTAACCAGACCAGCAGCAGCGGTTATTCCCCACAACACTCCCCTCCCTACCTACTTGCCTGGTCGCGGTCGGTCTGGACCTGAAAGAGTGTCGGGAAAATGCCCTTCTGCTAGGACGCTTGTCTGAAACACCATTAGCCAGTGCCGGGCATCCCGACGTGTTTCCAAAAAAATAAATAAATGGATAAACATGTTACCCCCTCCCCTAATTTTTGATTTTTAATTTTAATTGTTTTACAATTTTTTTTTGTTTCACCATTTCCAACCTTTCCTTTCCTTTTCTTTCCGCTTCACCTCTCTCCCAAAAGGCATAGGATTTTTTTAATGTAAGAAAAAATCGGTGAGGGTTGTTTGCTTTGGGTGATCTTTCTTGAGATTATTGGAAGAAAAAATAAAAACAATATATATATATATAAAAGAACTATCAAACTCTGTGCAGGGATTCTAGGAAAGAGCAGCTAGAGCTTCTTACGAGGATCATAATATTTTTTTATCTTCGAATCCGGAAAAAAAAAGAGTAATGTGGATGTCCGAGAAACCGGACGGGAAAGCCGATCTGTGTTAGCTCACTAGGACGTGGGAAGAAAGCGACTCCTAAACTATGCGACTCCACAAATTAAACCTCCTTGATAACCTTTAACTCCTCTTATGTCAACGTTCCCCGTCTTATCGAAAATGAAGTGGGATGCCTTTCGCGCAATCTCAATGACGTGCGCAGATTTGAAGGTAACGCCGCGTTCAGCTTAGATGCCTCCGGCGGCCACAACAACCGTGGGTACGGCGAGTCCGATAGCGCAGGGGAATGACACGACAGGGGCGAGGATCGTGTAGGTGGTGGTGATGATGATGGAGGGGGAATGCCATACGGGCTGGCCTATTATCGGTTCGTTAATCTCAGAGACCCCAGAGAGGACCTCTCCATCTGTTGTTTATGCATGAGTCGGGGATCACCTTAAAAATATCTCCGTACTGTAAAAGACGTGTTTTCGGCCTGCAGTAAGGCTTGATGGGGTGCGACTGGTGTAACTGTCACTGGGAAACCCGGGAATCTGCCCAGGAGGTCCCTGGCGCCAACGACATTCGGGTGGTACCATATTCGAACTGTCTGTCCACCAACTACCACACCACCTCCTTAACCCCCCTCACTCTCCGCGATTACTTTTATCTCATTTATGCCTCCCGCACCCCGACATGGCCGACGCTGCTGACAGCCTTTCCCACATGAACCCCGTGGTCTTCTAAACAGCGCGAATGGCCTCTGTGACAGGACCGGCGGAGAGGATAAGGTCGAACTCGGCGAGGGAGAGCACGAGACTAGCTGAAGTGTCGCAGATATAAGGGATAGAGGAGAGGCTGCGGTGGAGCTTAGCGAGACTTTGAACGTTGGGTACAACCCGGCTGTAGCCAGTGATTCATTTTTCAGGGCCGGAGGAGATGGAGATATTGGCGGCTACGTCGCCACCAAGTTCAGTGGCTTGGTAATTCACTGGCCTGCAGCAGCCGTGGCCATTGTCTCGGCAGGCTTCTGCTCCGTAGTAATGCGCTTGTTTGCTGTCACTATAGTCGTACTTGTCGCGTTCCTCGACTCTAGTGTTGTGACGGCCCACAGCCGCGATCCCCCTCGGTCTAGTATTGATGCTCTTGGCCGCAGCATTCCTGTTCAACACGATCACTCCTTCCCCCCTCTACAATGACGCGCCTCATTAGAGTCACGTCTTCAACAATTCTCCGATGACTTCTTGGGCGACTCTCCGCAACTTATTCCTAGAGCGAGATGCGCCTGACTGTTATTACCGATCGTCTATCTTGGTAGTGGGAGTGGGGCTAGCACGGCCCTAAAGGAGAAAAGACGGACAACTCCTGGCCCAAAATTCTGCGATGCGCAGCAAAATCTGTAGCTGCGGGTAAAGGGAGAAGAACGCTCCCCCCGCCCTACCCTGGAGATATGGGAGTATGAAGACCCAGAATGGGGTGTAGTTGTCTCTCGTAGACGGCTAGGTAAAATGTTGTATACTCTCCCCGCACCACTAGAGGTAAAAGGGGGAAGCACAGTGACGACGCAGCTTGAGGGATAGAAGGTGGGGGCATCATGCTATCTCTAGGCGCAGTCTGGCCGGCACCATTGGGTGCAAGTCGCTCACCCCACTGGTCAAATTAACCGCAAGATGGGGTACACGACTTCCGTTGTACGTCTCCATAAGGGCGACGTCGAAATCGCACTTCACGGGGACTGAACTGCCAATGCAACACACAAGTGTGCCACTCGCATCCTGTAAGGGAGGGTTAAACCATTGGTTGAACTCTCATTGGGTAGACGTCGAATGACAGCGTCTCCGCCTCCTGCCTCGGTAAGCATGCATGATGCAGAAGGGCTATGGCGTAGACACCTCAGTGGGTCGCGTGCCTTGCGTGGGAGGAGGGAGTTCGGAGGTTGGAGGTTTGGGAGCGCTGGGGGGGATCGGAAGGGAACGCTGGAGACTATTGATGATATTGGTCGCCGCTATCTTGCAGGGTCTCCGGATCCAGCATATTTAAGACACCAGAAAAAGAGACCTAACTCGGCCATGTCACACCTAACCGCAGCAGACTCCGAATACCGCACCTACCCTCAGCGTTTGCTATCGGGAGCAAATGTTCTACCAGTTCTCGTCAGCTCCACACCACCAATAATGTGGCATCCGCTTACCAGCCACAAGTTTATTAGCCATTACCCTCCCACACAACGACCCGCTAGAAGCCCTGCAGTAACCGTACACGCATATGCATGTACACGGTACACCCACGCGGAGACGGAGATCTGCCACGAGGGCCCTACCACGGGGTTCCTTGATTCGCGAGCGAATGGAATTTCTGAGAATCTCTCCCGGGTCATATGATACGGACTGCAATCTGCTGGTGTGCTCAGGGATAGTTATGACAGCTTATCCTATACTGGGTGGAGAACTGTGGAGTATCGGTCGGGTAATGTTATGTCATTAGCTGCTGCATCTAAAATGAGTTGCGGGAGCCCGACAGGCTGTAGGATGACGCCCTGTACGTACCCTTGTGTAATTGAGCCTTCTTTGTTGTACCAAAACATGTGTGCCACAACCTAAACCCAAATTTCTGGGTCCTCTGATGCATTAGGCTAGCTAGGCAGCTCCCGTGCCACCCCGCCATAGAACGTGCTAATAGCAGAGCATTGTAAGACTGAGTGGTAGGCAGTAAGCGTTTTCTGGCTGTTCGGCTATCCGATATCCCCACCCTTGCTGGGAGTAACTGGTAGCATCCGGCCATAGTTTGTTTCGGAAGTTTAAGGGTTTTTTCTGCATCAGGGGTGTGGGCATGTCAGTTGTATATGGGGTCTATCTGTTGGCCGCTAGCGGTGGAGATTGCAATCCTGATTATGCTTCTGAGTGCTAGTCGGGTTTGCGGGTGCAAGCCGGGGAAACGGCGTCCAATCTACCCAATAAAAGCTGGTGAGTTCCGCAACTCGTGCTCTCTTGGGCACTACGCATATTAGGGTTGTGGCTAAAACACTGCTGGCCTTCGAGTAATTCCGAACAACTGCTTAGGATCCATGCTGGCAATGCCGTGAACTACCTCGGGTGAAACGGCGAGCATCCTGGCGGAAGGGGAGATCGGTACCACCCCACTGGGGTTGTAGAGAGCGTCGGGAGTGGCCGTATGTCGGACACTTGAGGACCTTGTGGTATCTATCGGGTGCCGATTGTCCTCTAGCGATTGGCTCAATAGCGTGCATCTGGTGCTGTTGAGTGTCGATGAATGTGGCAGTGCGAATGTGGCAGTGCGCTGTGAATCGACTTCGAGCTACGAGCTTTTCCGCTCGGCCTTGCAACGAGTGACCTAAACGAATATTGGGGAATCACCTCATATTGGCAAAGCATGTCCTGGGTGATTTCCGATTTTTTTTTCATTTTTTGTTTCTGGCTTGAAATTCACACGATCTCAGCATGTGACTGTTGGCGTGGGGTTTTCGCAAAAGGAAAACCCACAGCGTAAAATTTTTTTATTTTTTATTATTTAAATCTCTTTCGTGGAGGCTGGAAATGCAGATCGCGTCACACGACGTCCGTCTGTGGGACGTGAACCTGTAGAGTCAAAGCAAAAGCCAGCACACCGTGCTCTGTCCTCTTTTCATTTACCGTGTCTCCTGCAATGTTCAAGTAATGTTGCGTTGGCGGCGTTGTCTGCATGTGTTCGCATAGATTTTCGACGCTAATAGAACCTTAACATGCAATATGCTCCATAGGGCTTGGGGAATGTATCGCTTGTCTTGTCTAATTGGGGTGGGATCGAGGGAACTGAGGCATGGTCCAGGCTGTTTCATATGGATAATATGTGGCAGCGAGTTTCGGGGTAGGACCTAACCTCTGTCTGTCATTCCAAAGGCTGTATTGAGGCTTCCGTGCCGTACCTGGCACTAATCACAAGCGAGAGGTACACTACGGAGACCGTAGAGCCAGGATGGACAGAATTTGGCATCGGGCGTGGGGTGGTTGTCGCGAATGAAACAAGTGACTCTCTTTACATTTGCTTCTTACGTTGGACGCGGTGGGATTGCACTATCACGAGCTCTTTGAAATTTTCAGCTGCACTCGCATTAGCAACCTGTGAGCGGTGTGTTTTGCGCCGCCATCGTAGTTATTCCCAAAGCAGTAGGTGGGGGGTTTTACGTGCCACTGCAAACGCAGTCTCCTTGCAACACAGCTCTTCGATGTAGGGCGTATTATTTGGTCACTAGAAGAACCTCCCCAGGCCAGACGTCAGAAGATCAAACTCTTCAGCCCGCGCGCCCTACCCATGTCTAGCACCCACGAATGCTGGGTTAGAGCAAAGTCGGCGGTGTGCAATGTGCGAGTGGGGTGCAAACGCAAGTAGGTCTGTAGTTATGTGTGTACCATACGGGTTGCCAACGCCTGGTGTTTTGTAAAATATTGTACAGTGGAACAGGGCCTTTGAAGGCGGAGGCATAAGGACCATGGCTGGGAGAACGTGCTTGAGGGGCAAGGTGCTATGAGCAGTGTGAAGTACGGGAAAAGACGGGTTCAACGCCAATCGATGCGGCACGGCCCGGTACTGAGTTGTTTTGGTTAGAATAGTTACCCACGTGGGAAATTAATAACATTCCAATGGCGGTTGCTGGCGTGACTGGGATGGTTGGGTTAGGGTTCCCAAGCGAATTGAATGACTTTCCCATCGACCCCCAGTCTCGCCTTCCCCTCGACACAACAGAATTCACCCCGCCAGCAGACTGACCCACGCCCAACCTCCACTGGTCTCCAATTCCCAACGCGACGGTACCATACTTTGGGATAACCTTGTCTCTTCTACCCAGTTTATACCTTATATCTGAATAGATCCCATTTCTCCTTCTAGATATTCCCCTGCTTCTTAGGCAAGCACCCTACGATTTAGACAGCTCGGCAGTCACCCTCGCCATGACAAAGGTACCGCCTATCTCGGGAGATCGTTGAAGTACCCTTGGTTTGTGATTGAGCTCGTCTCTTACTTGTACTCTAGATCACGCACCTGCTCTTCGATTGTGACAATACCCTCGTCCTCTCCGAGAAATTGGCCTTTGAAGCCTGTGCAGAGCTTGCCAACGAGATCCTAAAAAAAGAGGATATCGATGCTAGCTACACTGGTCCAAAGCTCCTAGCTGACTTTGTTGGACAAAACTTTCGTGGCATGATCGTGAACCTGCAAACGAGGCATGAATTCGAGTTGGATCCAGCTACGTTGGAGAGGTACGTTACAATGGAGGAGGACCGAGTTATCGAAACCCTAAAACGGAAGGCCGAGCCATGCGTTGGTGCCAATGAGGAACTCGAGAAGCTCGCTGCATCAGGAAAATATGGCATGGCCGTAGTCTCCTCCTCCGCCCTCCGACGAGTTAAAGCCTCCATTGAGAAAGTCGGCCAAGACAAGTTCTTCCCCGAGGACCACATCTTTAGTGCTGCGACCTCACTTCCCAAACCCACCAGCAAGCCCAACCCAGCCATCTACCAGTACGCGTGTAAAGTCCTCGGCAAGGATCCTGGCGAATGTGTCGCAGTCGAAGACAGTAAGAGCGGTACTTTGAGTGCAGTTCGTGCTGGCATCCCCGTGGTAGGGTATGTGGGCAGCTATGATGGCGAAAAAGAGCAGGCAGAGATGCGGGAGCTTTTGAAGGAGACCGGCGCAGTGGTTGTCATGAACGAGTGGACCGAGTTCGAGAGTTGTTTGGCTGAGATTGAGAATTCCGTCTTGGCTAAGCCTGAGGAGAAGCTGGCCTGAAGCTCCTGATAAGCTGCTTCTGCATTTTGCCTCATTACCACAATGCCGAGGCGACTGTTTGGACGTTTCACGGCTAATTGTGTGCTCACCGTTTCTTCTCACAGTTCTAGAACGCCTGGACTATTCAAGCCCCTACGCATTTCCGTCAAACGGGACGAACTTGGGATGAAGCCCCTTAAGGCACCCGCAGCCCCCATTTGCTTTATTTTAGTTCCTCTTCTTTTCCCTATTTGCTATAGAAAAAGCCCATGCAGACGCTACTTAGATTTTGCAGACGGTCATTTTCGCTACAATAGATTTGATTTTCTACTTTTTAGAAATATTAGAAACGGTCTTGTTCCCGATTCTCGCTGGAAGATCCGTATCTGGCTTAAAAGGTGAATTAATGTTAGAGTGCAAAACAACATCAATCACTTTGGGATAGTCCAGATCACGAGTCCATCCCACACCTTGGACTCGAGCTTACAGTAGTTTTGGCGTTGCTCCTGCCAATTCTTAGTCATCGTGTGTTCTTGGCCATCGGCTTCGGAAAGGAATTTGATTCCCGCCTCATTGAACCAATTACGGGTACTTTAACTGCTGGAAGCTGCCTGCAACGCTATTATACTTTGGTGGCCTAAGCAATATCCTGATGGCCCACCATTCCTCCTCTCAGTTACTACATGCACCGCCGCCTTCTAACCCCCCCTGGCGCACTATCCCTCGCAAATCCCAGCTCCTCATCCTCTTCCTCTGCCGCCTCGTCGACTTTATGCAACTCGCCTCCTTCCAGACCCTATGCTACTATCAACTCAAAGCCTTCGACCCCTTACTACCTGAGGATACACTGTCATGGCAAACGGGCATCGCGCAAGGAAGTTTCACTGCAGCTCAGTTCTGTACGGCGATGTTGTGGGGCTGGCTGGCTGATATTGGGGGAAGGAAGAGGGTGCTGATTGCGGGGCTGGTGGGGACGGGAGTCAGTTGCGTGGGGGTGGCGTTTTCGGCGGGGTTTTGGGGGTTGGTAGGATGGAGGTTGGCGGGTGGGCTGGCTAACGGAACAGTGGGGATTATGTGAGCTAAGCTTTCTATAATTTGAAAATCTTGGAATGGGATTCCTGGGAAGATGGGCTTAGTTATTCGTCTGGTAGACGGACTATGGTTTCAGAGGTCATCCAGGAACGAAAGTAAGAACCCCTGACCGCCATTGGGATTATCAATTTCTAATTAACACTTTAGATACCAAGCCCGAGCCTTCCTATTACTCCCAGCAAGCTACTGCATTGCTACCATTATCGGACCAGGTATGCAAGTTAAAGCATCTCTACTTTTTTATTTTAAAAATTTCTGGCGGTTGATTAACGTAGCCGGATTTCAGTCTGTGGTGGCTTCCTGGCCAACCCTGTCGCCTCCTACCCATCCCTTTTCGGTCCATCAGACAATTCCAGATGGCTACTGAGCTATCCCTATGCGCCTCCAGCACTCTTGAGTGCTTTAACTATATTTCTTTGCTCGTTGGTTGTGTTCCTCGGGCTTCATGAGGTGAGTTTTGAACGAAATCCATAGTTCTTCTAATCAGCTACTCTTTTAACAGACTACAGACGCTTCCAAGCCACAAAGGCAAATACGATATTGGGGTCGGTATCTCCAGCAACATAAAGAGAGCGATACGTTGTCTAGTGGGTTGGCGGCAAAGCCAATCCTACACCGCGCTCCCCTCCTCCGATGAGTCCGAGTCCGTCGATCTCGCTACCTCGCCGTCCAAACCTACAGCTCCACCACATGCACGCCCAAAACTCCCCTTCCGCAGAATCTGGACGCCCAATGTCCTCTTCACCATGCTCGCCCAAGCGCTCTTCGATTTTCACATCGGCGCCTTTGCTAGTCTCTGGCCTCTACTCCTCTGTACCCCCCGCTCACCGGACACGACTTCCCCCTCGCCCTTTGTCTTCACGGGTGGCCTCGGCATGCCTCCCATTCACGTCGGCACTGCAATGTCTATCATAGGTATCGTTGGGCTCGTCCTCCAATTTCTCATCTACCCTGGCGTCCACGCACGGCTTGGGACTCAATACTGCTATAGGATTTTCTCGCTCCTTTTTGCGGTTTCGTATGGCCTTGCGCCCTTTCTCGTCCGCGTGTCTGCATTATCAACGAGATCTAAAGATAGTGATAGCGATAGGGGTGGTGGAACCGGTTCTGTAGTCTGGCTCTGCATCACCCTTGTCCTATCCATCTATGTCACAGCTCGCGTCTTTGTGATGCCAGCAACGCTCATGCTCCTCAACAACTGCGCCCCGCACCCCAGCGTCCTCGGCACAGTGCACGGCATCGGCCAGACGGTCAGCAGCGTCTTCCGAACGCTTGGCCCTGTTGTGGGGGGCTGGCTGTATGGCGTTGGTTTCGAGCGGGGTGTGGTGGGTTTGGTGTGGTGGGTAGTGGCGCTTGTAGCTGTGGCCGGCTGGGTGGGGAGTTGTTTTGTGCGCGAGGGGAGTGGGCACGAGATTTGGTTGGAAGGCGACGAGAATCACGGTTGAGAAAGGCAAAGACAGCCAAACCCCGCCCGGCGCGCATTTGCATTAGCGGGTGCATAAGTTAGAAACTCTGTAGAGGTCAAGTCATGGTAGAAACCAGTTTTAATGGTGTTTTCCCGGCGACGATTTCGCGGACATGCCGTCAACGTCGTCCCTCCCCCGCCCGTTGAAACGCGCTAACGCTGCAAGGCCGTTTTCGCTATCAGTGCACTATCTCGCGGCCTCCAGCCAGCCAGCCAGTAACCACCAGAGCAACTATACTTCCAGTAGAGTAACTATATAGTCACGCACGTTGGCCATCGCGGCTCTTGCTTACGTAAATCTGTTGAGTGCGCCGATGACGTAGAGAGATACGGGGCTCTGGTCAGTCGTGCCCGTGCCTTCCCGGCCGATTGCAGAGGGGAGGGCGGAATTAATCATCGCCCTGGCTCTAGCCCCGTCGGAGATTGTGCTGCGTGGTGTTGCGCTGGCAGGCGAGTCCGCCTGGTGAGGGAGTCAGCGTGTGTTGCTGTGTTGCTGCCCACATGCTGTAGCCGAGTGGAGCTTGACCAGCTGGAGCTACTGCGTAGGGGCGGAGAGACAAGAGAGCTGCCTTCCTGCTGCCTGCTGTGTTGTTGTGCTGGTTGTGTGACCGGCCTTATCGTCCCACACTTGCCCGCCCGCCCTGCCAGGGTCAGTGGTCAGTCACTCAGTCATTCCGTCGTCGACTTGGCTGGCGTTTTCAGATGTGGAACACGGCAGACAGAGCCTAGTCACCAAACCACCTGTTCCACCGACGTGGCTATTGCGTCGGTACGGGTATGTGAGCAGAGAGTGCTTATATACACAACCTGCTACCGCGCCCGGTGCGGAGCGCTGCCTTGCGTTTGCGTTGCGTTGCGTTCCGTTGCGTTGATATCGCCCGGCCCGGCCTTATTATGCAATCTGGCAACTTTGACCACGGCGAGGAGGAACCTTTGAGCAATACCTACAGCTCCGGATACACCCCCGGCGTCAGCTTCCCCAGCCTGAGCCTGGAAGAGGAAGATGGCCTCTCGACCGACTCTGAGATTTCCCAAATTCCCGGCATGGGCGCGCCCGATCACCACCACCCGCCTCGCTCCCTCACGTTCCTCAACGGGCTGGCCCTCGTTATCGGGATCCAGGTCGGTGCTGGCATATTCTCCTCGCCCTCTGCTGTCATGAACAATGTCGGCTCTCCTGGCATGGCAATGGTGGTATGGCTGCTTGCCGGCATCCTCGCCTGGACCGGTGCAGCATCGTTCATCGAACTCGGCAGCATAGTACCTTTAAACGGCGGGGTCCAGGAGTACCTACGCTACATCTACCACGAAGCCTTTGGGTTCTTGGCGGCGTGGACGTGGATTCTCGTTGTGAAACCGTGTTCAGTGGCCATTGTGTCGCTTATTTTCTCGGAGTACCTCACCAAGGTTCTCACGATGCTCGACAACGATAATCCGTCGGTGTGGGCCATGAAGGGAATTGCGCTCTTGACGGTAGTGCTGGTTACATATCTTAATTGCATTGGCACGAGGGTGAGCGCAGGGACGGCGAATGTGTTCCTGGTGCTGAAGTTGTTGGGGCTGGGCTCTATTATTGTGACGGGGATTGCACTCCTTGTGGTGCGTTTTGAGCGAGGACATGAGGCACAACGCACTAACCTGGTGGTTGGTGATGGTGCCGGTGAGGTTGGTGAGGGCATTTGGGTGCATATAGGGGGCTATACTGATGCGACACTTGCGGCGCTATGGGCGTATTCAGGTTGGGAATCGGTCGGTGTTCCTATGTTTCCCCATACCTTTGCACCTCAAGCTAATTTATACCCAGCTTGGTCTGGTGGCTGGTGAACTCAAGGATCCGCTCCGCAACCTGCCAAGAGTTCTCAGTACCGCTATGGCCCTGGTAATAACCGTGTTTATCCTGGCAAACATGGCATACTTTGTCGTCTTACCTCTGGACGCACTGGGAAAGACCAACACCGTTGCAATGGTCTGTTGAACTACTTCCTTGCCCTCCATTGTCTACTCAAATGACTATTAGCGGCTTGTTAACAAGGCGGTCAACAATAGGACTTCGGGCGCGCGGTATTCGGACCAGGAGGCGCACTGTTTTATGCCTGGGTCGTCTGCCTCTCCTGCTTTGGGGCTTTAAACGTCAAGATTTTCACTGCTGGTCGATTAACCGAGGCGGCCGTACGGCGAAACTATCTCCCACCCTTCCTGACAAGCTTCTCAAACCCACTCCCGAGCCTCTCGGAACAGGACATGGCGGAGTGCGGCCATCCCACCTGCCCAAGCGCCCTCTCGACCTGTGGGCAACGATTGTTTCGTTCGGAGAAGAGTTCGAGCTCGAACGTCCCCATGTAAACCCTCTCCCTGATATCCGCTTTGTTTTTCAAGCTGCTAGTGCCGTTGGACCCAAGCTCTAAACTAACAAAACGAGTGCCTTAGTGCCCCAATGGTTCTCAATGCCCTTCTTTCAATAATCTACCTTGCTATTGGCAGCTTCCGCAGCCTCCTCATCTTCACCGGTAAGACTAGCCCTTCTCCCAAGAAAGCCCTTCCTCGCACTCTAACTCCCCTTCCAGGCATGGCCGAATACGTCATGTTATTCTCCGCCGTTGCCGGCATCCTAGTCCTCCGATACCGCTCCCGCTTTGCCAGCTCCTCCTCCTCCTCCTCCTCCTGTAATTCCTCTACAATAGACCCTGCCCCCCTAATCCACCACCGCACCTACATCATTAACCCCCTTGTCTACTGTATTGTAAGCGCCTTTGTGATCGTACGCAGCGCGGCGAAACATCCCTTCATGGTTATTGCTATCATTGTCTTTTATGGCGTTGGTCTTGGAGTTTATAGATCAAGAAGCCTGTGGCAGAGTGTGAAGACGAGATCTGGTTGAAACTACAAGGAAAGGGGGGCGGGGGCGGGGGCGGGGGGGAAGGGGGGAGTTTATGATTGTGTAAATTTTTTTTTTCCCATTTGGATGCGCTTTTCATTGAAGCTTGTTTTAGAAAATAGTCAAAGAATTGATACCAATCGTGCTTTTAGGGGTTATCATCCATAGAAATGCCAAATTCCTCTTTCCCCCTTTTTTTCTCCTTTTTCTTTGCTTTGAATCATTCCACGTGTACTCATCTCTGCAATTCGACCCCCTCTAAATGGGGGTTTGCCCTTAATATTCTTTTTTCCAGTTTTTATTGAGAGCTCTAGAGCGCTTGCCCTTCTAACCAGCTCCATCCCCAAGAACTCCCCCATCCCCCCTATCCCCCCTCTTCCGCGTTCTTTAGCACAGCACCGCCGTTTCCTCGTCAGGATACGCCAATTTCTCCACCGCGCGCCACTCCTCATTCTCGGCATACGCCTGCCGAATCGGCGCCAGCAGCCCATTTACCGCATCGATGACCGCCTCCTTCAGCTCATCGGGGTGCACTACGCCGGCGACAAAGTCGGCTTCTAGCGCTGCGTAGGACGTGTAGTGCATCCTGCTATCCGGTATAGAAATAGAAAGGACTGTCTCCTCGGGCGCGTCTTCACTGCAAAATGGCCGCTGGGGGATGCATCGCTCTCCAGGGTTCGCGCCCACGTCTCCACGCCGGCGCTCTACGCGCTGTTCGGATATCGGCCACAGCACATCTCGGAGTAAAGCCAGGATGGGGGATTCCGGGGAGGGGTCGCACGGGGCGCGGGAGACTTTGTCGCGCACGGTAGCTGGCGAGTCGAGGAATTCGATCTTCGTGTGGGCGGGGTGCGAGCTGGACATTTTGGGGCTGTAAAGCGATGGGAGCATGCGGTTCATTATGTGGATTCTTCGGCGGTGGTTTAGGAGTGGGAGGAAGGTTTCGGAGTGCTTGAAGAGGCCGCACTATTATATATGGTTTGGAGGTTAGGTTAGGTTTTTTTTTTTGGATGTATAAGTTATTTTGGAGGGGAGGGGGAGGGGGAACCTGGTCTTCCCCGCCGAACTGGATATCTAGGTCCAAGTACACTTCGGAGAGTGTTTGCAGCACGGGGGTGAGTAGCGGGCTAAGCCATTCGCTCTCCCGGACCTCCTCCCCCGAATCTCGCGCATCCTGTTGTTTCATGAGCGCGATGGTTGCGTACATATCGGTCATGAAGGCGCGCGTGAAGGTGTAGCTGGTTTCGTCGACGAATGTGTATTGCGTCGGGCTGACGCCGAGGGAGCTGAGGATGGATTGGACCAGGTGTTTGTAGTAGGAGGCGCGGTGTGCAATTTGCGCTGGGGGCGTGGTCGGGTGGTTTATCATGTGGCCGTAGGTTGAGAGTATGAGGATTGTTACCTATGACGGGGGAGGGGTTAGTTGAGAGGAGTTTTTTCCGAGGGGGGGGGGGGGGCAGCGGACGGAGATTCCGCCGCGGAGAAAGTCGAGCAGTTTGGCGATTGGGATCAGGTATCCTATATGCGCTGTTTTCATGTTCATATCTTAACTCAGCCTCCCCCGGGTTCAGAGGAACTCACGTACGTTTTCCCGTCGGTGTGGTTTCTAACCCCGGCCGCCTCCCAATTAGCATCTCGGATCCCCCTTTCCCCCAAAAATAAAAAAAATATCCACTTCTGACTTCGGAATGAAAGTTGGGCGCATTGAAGAGAGCTTTACTCACCCCACGCTAGTTTCGGCGTCTTGCTCGTGTCTGTGAGAAGTTTTATCAGCTCTCCGCTGGTGGAGGGCGTTAGGAGGGTCTGGTAGCGTGTTAAGAAGGCGTAGCGGGCTTCGAGGGTGGGTAGGGTTGGAGGGGCGGGGTTGGCTTGCGGTTTGGTGCCGTTGGTAGTGGTGGTGGTGGCGGTTGTGGACATTTTTGTTGGTTTTCTGAGTCTTTTGGGTGGGGGAATCTGCTGAGAGGGGTTAAGGGTTTTTTTTTTTTAATTAATTTTGATCCGTTTGGTGATGCGATGTGATGCGAAGATGGGACGGGTTGGTGGACTTATATCCATCTTTCTTTCCTTCCCCACCTAGTAGTAGTCACCAGCTTGAAAAAAAGAAACCTCCCTCCAAAAAAAAGAAAGCCTCGCGGGGCAGATATCATGTCCTGCAATCCCCCTCCGTACGGCGATCTCCCTGCCAAAAGAAGATCTCTGCATAGAGCCCTCCCTCTCCTGCGCATCACCGGATCATTTTATGGACGCACCGACTACCCCCTCCATGACCCCTCTCTTGGTCCTTCCTTGTGGCACCGCGTGCAATAACCCGCGTTATCTTATTTGATCCCGTAGCAGGGGATGGGGGATGGCGACGCTAAGGCGGCGTGAAAGAAAAGGAATGTTGCGAGTTTGGTGGGCGCGGTAGTGTGTGTAGTGCGGAGGGAGGGATCTTTTCTGGTGCGGGAAGAAGAGGTGGTGGGGCAAGGTGGTACGCAAGATTGAGATTGGGATTGGGATTGAGATTGGGGTTGGGGTGGGTTTTTTATTGCCCCCCCCCCCCGCGGCTGTTGCTTTTGGTGTGGCCTGTGACGACGAGTGGGTAGGGAATGAAGTTCTGTGACAGCTAATCAGCTAGTTATGCGAGGGGGGGTTGTGGGGAGTTCCTTTTTCTCTCTTCCATTTTCCCACTTTTTTTCCTTGTGGGCGTCGGCGTGGATGCGGGCGTGGGAGTGTGGTGTGGGTGGGGATGTGGATGTAGATGGAGGTGGAGTGTAGCGATATCCTAGCTATAGCAGTTTGGAGGTGCACATGCTAATAGGAGACTAGCAATACCCCTCCCGGAATACACCACCGCTTTTAAAGCACAGCTACATACAAATCGTTATGTTCAGAGATTGCAAAATGCTTGCCGGGCAATACCATGCTATTTGTTAGACACTTGGAAAAAGCTCTTTGTGTCTCTTATTACAATGTCACCGTAATACCATCTCGGAAGGAAGCTCAGGAATCCTTTCCTCTAAATTCGACTATCTTGATGCAGGGTAAAGTAGAGAGACCCTACACGAAACAACTGTGCTTTGGGCTAATTGAGCTGTATATCCCTCTGGCTCCAGCCGCTAACCCGCTCCAGCCTTCTGGATGCTCCAGTGGTTTCTACGCCACTGCCATTGCCTTGCCCGATGGAGCTGCCGCACTGCTCTGGCTCCAGCCCCATGCTGCTGTTTTAGCTTCGTTCTCTGTTGCTCCTACCTGCTGTAGGAGAAGGGGGAGTGTGGTATCGATTCCATGAGCTCGCAGTCGGGGGCGTCTCGGATGCGTTGATCTCGAGCAGGTACTCCTTGAGAGGCAACTTGCCAGTCTATAGCTCCCGTAAGGATCGCAATCTCTAGGCTAGTCAACTGCTGGTAAAGCTCCGCAGACCCGTTCAGATGCAGTGCCGCGCAACCTCCCCCCGCGAACCTACCAGTATCTGGTCTTCTTCCTGGCAGAAGCGGCCTTGTTATTATCCCAGCTCTTTCCAACGCTTGCGTCGCCAAGTACCACAGGAAGCCATCCCGCTGGCTCTTTGCTCCCGCTCTCGTCGCCACTTTTGCCAGCTTGTCGGTTTCTTTATTTCCCAGAATTTTTCAACTGCTCTAGGATTCAGTATGGCGCGACAGTGTCCACCCGAAGCTTCCTCGCAATCTCTGCAGCCACTTCCTGGCAGGCACTAGGCCTTTCAGCTGTACCCCCCAGCGCTGTATTGACAGCAGCGCGAGTCGGAGAAGATCCGCGTGCTAGACGCGGGCACTGGAAGACCTTCCCCATCGAGAGGCTCACACGAGGGATCCCACGGCTAGTTGGCCTCAATGATGGCTAAGAGTTCTACAATGCTTCGAACTAATGGAGGGGGCACCTTATTTTGGCGGTGGTACAACGCGTGCGTCAGCAATCGCGTGGCCGGCAATCTGATGGTGAGATAAGTTCATGTCCCAGTCGACGGTTTCCTGGACAGATAGATACTTACCGCTTCGGCAGCCTCCTCAGGCATTCGGTAAGGCGAGGAGGTATGTATTCCAACATATTTCTTCCCTGTGCAGGTCTTTGCGTAGAATCCACGAAAATATTCAAACTTCCTCCCCCGGCCGAGTAGACTCTCGAATCTTCTGCTAATTAGTAGCAAAATCGAAAGGGTTCATATCTAGTCTCGCGATCAGTTTCGATCTGGCCTCGAGTCACAGCCAATAAGGCTTTTCCCCACTATCGTTATTATCGTCGTGGTAACCGTCGCCGGGTTCCGTGAGCTTCGCAGCTACAAGTTTGAATAGACGGGCATTTCCTTGCACATAGGAAATGATAAGATCTCCTAGGGCGGGAACAAGCAAGAGCATTTCAAGACATAACACCCTCGTGAGGGATCTCAGGTCCACTTAGCAGAACTTTGCCCCTTGGAGAACGAATGATCTTACAGATTTTTATCGCCACATATCGAGCCAAGCGCAGCTTCATTTCACGGATTTGGACATTCGTTCAGTCAGTCAGTGGGAGAACGAGTAGAAATTTTCGAGATGAGGCGCGCACGATTACTTAATACGCTGTTGCCGGAAGAAAAGGGTTTGGCGTCTGGGATCGGAAATTCCAATACAGGAAGTATTTACTGTGTCTCGGTGACGCAAGAATGGTCGAAACGAGCTTTCAATTCAAGCAGGAGCGACTGATGAAATATGTGGATCAACGCTGCCGGTCGGGCTGAGAGATATGAATATCAAGGCAAACATTCAACAAAAGCCTGCTGCAACAGGACAATCTTACTCAGGACCCAATCGACGCATTCATACCCAACCAACATTGGACCCAAACATTAGCCAAAAAATTCTAGCTGCTGTGTCACAACGGCTTTATTTATTTTGAGCGAATTTTACTCCGGCAACCTATCAGCTCTCAGTCCACGCTCATTTGCCCCATTGCCCGAAGAATTTATTTATTTATTTTTATTTTATTTTTATTTTATTTTTATTTTTATTTTTTTTCCGGAAGTGCAAGATCCACCAGCCAAATGTTAAATAAACGGAGATGCTAGAAAGAGTAATTAGGGGCTTTTTGGAAATAGATGTGCGGGATAATTAATTTTCCGTCGTTACATGCTCGATAAGTAGCTCATCTCGTCTGGGTGACTTGTAGAGTTTTATCCGTCCCTTTCCGGAGGGGGGTTTTTTTTTTTTTTTTTTTTTTTTTTTTTCCATAAAGATGAGATACTGTAGTTAAGGGAAAGGTAGGGGGTGGGGTTGTTTTCCATGAAATATGATGTGTATATTGCATATATATATATATAATCTTAAAACAAGTTTCCTAGTGATTTTGCGTCCAAAAAGGAAGGGGTTTGTTTGGCCGTCGTTTTTTTTTTTTTTTTTATAAAGGCATTTATTTATTTATTTATTTATTTATTTCTGCATGACATTCCCACTTTGAGCGAAAGAATGATGGATAAGGGGCAATGCAAATTGAGCAGAGGCCAATTTCTTCAGTCGGGAATTATTTAGAAATGTGGGGCAAAATGCGCAACAGATGAGTGTAAAATCCAACGGGAAGAACTCCTCAGGCATCGTATATCACGCAAGCGCAAGCGCTGCCCATCTTGAATTTCGTTTCGCATCTTATAATCAAGCAACCAGAGTGAGTGTGCTATCTATACCTTCCCACCTCCATCCTGAAACGCCCTCTTCCTCCTCGCTTCCTTCCTCCCCCAAACAATATAAAAAGTAAAACACAGCATCGTCGTCGGAACCGTGAGCGCAATCCAAAGCCAAAGCCTATTCACATTCTGTGCCCACTTGTTTTGAGTAATAAAAGGCATCGATAGAATAGCCGCAAACGAAGTCCCCGGAAGGAAAAGCACGGTTAGAAGCGCAATCGTTTTCATATACACACTATCCTTCACCATTTCCTCCGAAAGCCGTTGTGTTTGTTTGGCCATTTGGAGGGAGGCTTTCGTTTCTTCGTTCGTGCTATGTAGGATTTTGTTGATTTCGTTGGTCAACTGCTGCGATCTTGCAATTAATTCGCGCGATTGTTCAGCTTCGTTTTGGGTGGCGATGAGGATGGATTGCATGGCTTTGCTGTTCTCAATGAGTAGTCTTTCGTTCATGATTTGTGTGTTGTCGACTAACTATATAGTTGTTAGCTGAGTACGAGCTTGGATACCGGAGAGCCAGGGAAGGAATTAGGGGAGGCGGAAACGTACGAAAGCAAGAACATTATCGGTTTTGAGTTGGAGTTCTTTTCTGAATTGGGAGATTGAAGATAGGTGTGTTGTTATCTGGTCAATGCTCCGTGAAATATATTCTAATGAGTCAGACGACCGGATACCGTATTTGACGAACTTTTCATGCAACCCAATGTTGTATTTTTTGACGTCTTGCACGACGCCGGATAGGAATTCTATTTCGGACCCGTAACGGTGGAGATGAGCGGTCATGCAATGTAGCGCTCGACTTGTTTTGGAATTTAGTGTCGAGAAGCTCGTCTTCAAGGATTGCTCCTCAGCCAGCATCTTCTCCTCCTATATACGACATTAGTTTCAACTTGGGAGTATAATGGAGTGACTACCGACATAAGCGATCAATTGGTCGTTGAAGCTATTAAGAGCATTACCCCACCACCTAAGAATACTCGTCAACAAGATCGTCTGCAAGTAAAATGGATCTCTTCCTGAGTCCGCTCTCCCCGCATCCTCCAACGCTTCCTTGACTCTCATAATCGGTTCTTCAACAACCTTTCTCCATCTCCCATCTTGGAAGTTGATGACAAGCGTTAATCCCCGACGATTCTCCTGATCAAACCGAAAGTATACCCCAATTTGTGATCCACGAATATCAACTTCCGGTTTCGTGTTTGCGAGATGTAAGTAGTTGAGCGGATTCATTTGGCTCTTGCCGGCGGAGTACGATGCATGGCTTTTCCTGTCGGAGCAGTTCACTTGGACTCGGACTGGGAGAATGAACCAAAAGTCTAGGGTATTACTCAGGATTCGAGATGGCAAGGGACAGGCTCGAGTCAAAGGGTGATGGATGTTTGATATGGATGATAGGAATGTTGGAGATAATTCGAAGTATGGGCGTAGAAGATTGAATGCAGATGGAGAAAGGCGGAGTTTGTTTGCATCTTCCGGCCATAGGACGCCTTTTTTGATCAGATATCTGTTTACAAAGCTGTTCGAGTGCTCGATGGTCAGCGTCGGTGCGAATTTGTCGCTGTGCTCGGAGACCTACAAAAATTCCGCTTTCTTCGCATTGTTCTCGCCTTGCTAAGCAATGATATTAGTGTCGGAACGAAAGAGAATGGTGCAGAGTATTTACGGACCCTCAAATAAGATTCCAGATGAGCATCGTCGAGCAATTTATCCGTGATTCCTGCATTCCACGAAGTCAGAATTTGCTGTGTGGGAGGCCCGGATTTTAATGAGGAATACTGCTCAGCGAAATTCTAGCAACAGGCTAAGAGGCTTAGGTTGCCTCTACTTTGCCCTTTTGTATGTACGGTACGTAGCTAGTATCAGAAAACATATTGTAGTATAGGCTCCGAAGTTGACATTCTTCAATCGGTACTAAGTCCTCCGTGGGGAGGAGAAATTCGCGGCTTACTTCCACGGCTATCGAGGCCTACGCATCTCACAGCCGTATTCATAGAGAGAAGAGACGATCCAAATGCTTGCAGGTTGTCTTGGACGATTGTCCCGTTTTCCCTACGATGAGTCGATCGGATTAGAGCCTTCAAGTTGATTCGACCTTGGATAAACTGCAAGACTTGCAATCAGGATTGCGTACAGATGAGGTAGATAGGACGGAAGACCGATTAATCCGCCATTCAGAGACTGCGGAACTGGCGACATAGAGTTCCCTCTCTGCGATGAAGACGCTGGTGACTCCATTAGACAGAAAGATCACAAATTACCTGATTCCGAAGAAAGGCAGTGATGGGATTCTTGTCTGTGGTCAAGAAGACATTCGATGCCCAGCCTCTGGAAATTGGCAGTCAGGCGGCTCGGAAGGCTGAATTTCATTTGAGGTGAGGAGGAGGTTTGGAGCTGGCGGGTGCATACATTGCTTGGCAATGGCAAGGCTGAGCCAACAGTGACGCCCCACCATGAAGTATATACCGTCACGTCACTTGAGAAGTACAGAGTAGCCAGCGCCACGAAAAATGATGCCATGAGCGCGAGCACGTCAGACTATCCCTCTGCGTTCCCTTCTGAATGGATCTCACCCGACGAGGACGACCGTATTACAACTCGCTCTCGCTCTCGCTCTCGGTCACCACCAAGCCGCGACGACACCACACCTACTCCAGCGGTTCGGGCTCCGTTAGAGCCCATCCCGATGAGAACACCCTCGTCCGAATACCTTGACCACTTTCCCAACTCCTGGGCCCTTCCCGATTCCGAATCCTCCCCACCGTCGACCCCGCTTCGCGATGTCGACACTGCCCGACTGAACATTCCTATTGAGTCGAACACAGACATATTGAAAGCAAGGCACGACCGGGCACTCTCTGCCGAGCCGCCAGATAGATTTCAAACAAGATCGGCTTCAATAGGCGACGCTAACGCCTTGTTCGCGCTGCAGGGGCAACGGCGGAGGAACAGCCCGTCGAATGACTTATCGGAGCAGCGAAGAAACACAGGAGATTGGCTGTTGCAGATAGCAGGGTCCCAGTCGATTCCTATGCGGCAGAACTTCTTAGTTGGAAGGAGCAATAAGTCTACTAGAATGGACCTCGAGATCAAACCACAGAACCTACTTTGGTTAGAGCGATTGAAGGAGATAAAGGCGCTCAAAGCCGAAAGCCTCATTGGGCAGGGCCAGAGCGAAGAAGACAATCAACACGATGACGGAGACGAGGGCGACATGAATCCTGAGGGTGATGAGTGTAGCGACTCTACGGCAAGCTATGCGCAATCAGAGAGCGGCTATGGCGATGTGCCGCACAGAAGGTCAATGTCAGATTCATACTCAACATACACAGATTTTTCTATTACACATTGAGAAGGCGCTAGAACAATAGATATCCTGACCGAAAATTAATACCATAACAACTTTTTCTCGTGATTCTCTCTGCGTTTCGCGTCCATAGTTGAATACGAGTCTGCAAGAAAAGGTAATGCAATGGAAATATGGTATTCGAAAAGGAGGAGCGGCTGAGAGAGCTTGTGTTAAGATTCAAGCCCACGATTGGGAATTTGCGAGGCCAGGTCTGCCGATAAACCTTCACTGATACCAAACGGAGAATGTATCACCTTTTTCAACCAGGGGCTGCTTTTGAATGCATTGAATAAGTCTGTTGGAGAAGCAAAATCTTTTCCAAATGCTAATAAAGCATGCAAATATGCCGCAATTGCAGGCCCTGTTCGTTTCTCGACTTCTCCAAACTCGTCTACGTTTCGGAAAGTCTCAAGGACGCCAGAATTTAATAATTCACAGCCAAGGAGATCCTCGACTGAAATATTAGTTGTGATATCTTGCGCAGATGAGTGCGCTTCGGTAGTAGACTGAGTCGGCGTGCGGTGAAGTATCTTGGGTAGGTCGTAGTGCTTGCCATCCTTTAGTGTGGGAAGATAGACCTCTGTAAGATGGAAAACCAGGCGCTGGAAGACGTGCTTTTCCAAGTCTTCTTGAGCAACACCTTGGTCTTGAAGAAGCCTAATAAGGACGGGAAACCCATCGATAGGGTAGCGGAGCATGGAAATATCCGTGTTGGTTGCTTCCCCAGGGTCGAAAAGTGCGCGATTGGAAACGAGAGTCAGGAGTGAAAGATTACGTTCTCCGAATCGTTGTCTGTTATGGGAACGTCCTTTCGCCCGGATGAATGACGGGCTAAGTGACTCTGACACCTCTGCAATTCCGGACAACTCACCCTTGGCCCATTGCAAAGCACGATGGTAGAGTGACCTCTGCTCGTCGGTAGCGCTTTGAAGTTTGTTCTTCACTATCATCCTGTCCAAGATGGCTACGAAGACTGCTGGCAAGTCTGACTTTCTAAATCTGCCATTGAGAGCCGAATCGAGTGTCTCGTACCAGAGAGCCTCATTCCTTTTCGGGGATACTAAGACTAGCGCACCGGTAATCGTTTCTTGCAATGGCGAAATGCAGTTCCTGACCAAATACAAGGCACAGGAATCACAGCAAAGAAAGAGCGACACTACGTCTGTCTCCGCAAAGCGACTCACGGCAAGTGGGAATGTTAAAGCAGTGTGAGAACCTTTCCGTGGAAAATTGGGGGTTGAAAGGTTTGGAGGAGATTTCAATAAGATTGCCAAAACAGATTCCATGCAGCAGAGCATGCACCGTCCGACGAATTCTGCTCCTGGAGTGTCGGGACACCTTTTGAATCCTGGGAGGAATAGAACATCGATTTCGTAGCTTTCGTCAGTTGCTGGCAATGACGACTGCGGTGTAAGCTTCTGGGAATTTAAGTCGGTGTCTGCTCCCGTAAAAAGGTTCCCAAGGAAAGACGAGCGCCCGGGATCGAACTGGTTCTCCTCCATGAGGCTCAAGGTACCAAGGGAACGCCTCATTGCGTTTGCATACATCCTATTGTCCGAAGAGACCCTTTTCTTTTCCTTGACATGAGATTGAAAGGTTCGTCGAAATTGTCGCCAATTCTCTTCGTGTGCCGCTCGGAGTGCTGCCCGAAGAGCCCTAGTTTTCTCGTCACTTGCACCCATCTTCAAAGCCTCCAAGAGGTCCATGACAGCTTGTTGCGCCTGCCCCCCAACATCAGGCCGCTCGCTCGTGAGTGCGGGTGTGGGCTTCTCCTGCGATCGTAACCAGTCGGTCAGGCGTTTACCAGCTCCTTTGGTTGCCTCGGCTAGAATAATGGACTTTATATTATCTTCATTCCCAATGGCCTCTGCGATCTGGTCTTCGTCCACATTTCCAGAATACAAGTCCTGCATACGGATAATGAGGTTGCCCTGCAGTGCCAATTCGTCCATTGCTACTCTCTTTACCGGTGGAATTTTCACTTTAGAAAGATCGCTATAGGAGATGAGGGGTAAATCCGCCCACTTTGTGTATTCGCTCAGTTCCGGTTGCGCGTAGGACTGCTCGAACTTCGGGAGAAGCTCTTTGAAGCAGCCTTTCGCCTGTAGAATCGAAAGCCGCTGAGTCGGCAGGTCGTGGAAAAGAAATAGGCAGTTCGGAGCGACAGCATAGGTGGCAATTCCTACCGATATGTCGCACGCAGCAGGCGGACCGCGCATAGTCGACCCGAATACAATGACAACGCAAGTGAGGCCATGTAAACCGTTTTGCGCAGTCTCCAGAGCAAAATTCTCGACTAATTCGTCTTTAATTTTTCCATCGGTCAAGAGAAACCACAGTCCACAGGAGGATAAAGCTTCAAGGCATGCCGGGGAAGAGTAAAGTACCGAGGGGTCTGTACCACCACTGGAGTTGAGGAGCGACAGTGCCTTCGCCTGATCCGGCAAGCTGATAGGATCGAGAACGCGGTCGGACCATGGGAGAACATGGACTGGACTTTCGTTGCGAGGGGACATCAAGCGACAAATACTTTGTACTGCACCTATCTCGACTTGCAAAACCCGCCCATAAGTGCTTCCAGATCGATCGACGGCTATGCAGATCGGTACTTCGCCGAGGCTCTGATGAGGTGGTGCAGACATGGTTGAAATCGTAGTCAACCGTGACCTTTGGTTGAGGGCTTGCAGTTAAACCTATTCCAAGGACGGGATAAGTAGGATGCGTGATGGTTCCGAGATCACCTCCGTTATATATGATCGCCAGCCTCGCCATTGAAGTCTGCTACGCTTGTTAGCTTATTTAGTGCTGGAAGTGCGGCTGTATGAAAAATTTCTGCCTGCCGCTGGTGCTCAGCCTTCTCTGGCTCTGCATCCAAGTTCCACCGAATGAGCGTCTAGCAATATAGGGACTCGATCTCAAGCGACCTGCTAACGTAAATACAGCTGGCCCCTACCGCTTCCCCCAATTTCGCTCTTCGACTAGTCCGCCTTGCGTTATGCCGCTCCGCTCCCACGAAGGAGGATACGTGACAAGACCACCCGATGCGGCACTGGAAAAAACAGAGCAACGAAGCCTCGGTGCCAGGTGAATGACTTGAGGCCTTGCTCAGCCACTCACCGAACAGGGGGTAGGAAAGAATTGGGGGTGGGAAGGGGAAGTTAGTGGACAGCGAGGTTGAGCGATCACCTTGTGACGTCACCAGCTCAGCCTGCTTGTGGCTTTCCGCCCGTTTTCCTAGTGGGGGCCAATAAAGCGGCGAGCGATCAGCTGACACACTCGATCAAGGGTGAAGTCCACTAAGATAAAAAATATATATATATAGTTAACGTATTTTACAAGCGAGCAGCGCATACAAGTGAGCAGCGCACTTTCGCGCGGGCGCGCGAATATTTGCGCGCATAAGTACTACAACCACATAAGAAAACTAGTATCTAATAAGAAGAATTAATTCATAGTATCCTAGCAACCAATTGGACACTTTTGAACCCTATGTCCTATCTCATGACAGTGCCCATATCACCTCGGTTGCTTTATAGTCCTATCTGGTTTTATATCACTTTGATACATTTTCTCTGAAACTTGAATGTTTGCAGCCAACCCATTAACTAAATCCAGGCCATCCTGTACTATAAAAAATGTCACGAACGTAGGATCTTGGTGCTTGGAAAGCGAGGTAAGACTACTTCTATTTGACAATTCAAAGCTAAAGAGGAAAGGAAATATAAAAGGAGACCTTGCATTTATATACATAAGAAAGGGGAGCTCTCAAACCCACCATGAGCTGTCACAAGCTATGCCAGCCACGGTTGGGCTCGCTGGCTATACTATGAATAGTAGTAGTTTGCGGTGTGGTCTGTTCGTAGGTCTGTTAGGTAGTAAGTATGGTTAATGTTATGATCTAAGTGCCACGAGCCGCATCTACGACACTACGAGCCACATCCATGAGCCACATGATCCTACTATATAGCTCACAAACCTCGCCTAAACTCATGAACTACTGCGCGGACCCCAACGAGGCTTTATTATCTACAGGCCTATCTATGGGTCCCATTGTGAGCCTCCACCGATTATGGTATAGCTAGCCAGCCTGACCTTATTCAGTGCAGTTCAAGCAAGTCAAGGTATCTGAACGGAGGTCCGAGAGGCATTCGGATTATATATATATAAGCTTGAGGTCTCCCCTAGATCTTCTTTGTTCTTTAGCTTTGTATCGTCGAACAGAAGTAGTCCTATCTTGCTTTCCAAGTACCTGGAATCTATATTCGTGATACTAAGTGCTTGAAAAGTGTGGTTAAACTACTTCAATTTGATGATTCAAAGCTAAAAAAAAGAGGAGGTGTAGAAGGAGACTTCATGTTTATATATAAGAAAACTCTTGAATCTATCTATAAGACCGTAGCGTGGATCTTAGGGCTTAGCTAGTAGTGTGACGGCTTATAGACGATGGAGGCTCTTCGGCGTAGAGTCGTCGTAAGGTATTCTTAGAGACAATGTAATGAAGTTGGATCAGCAGAAGTACTCTCGATTCTGTAATGTAGTAGAAGAACTAATCGCTGTCCATTCTACTATGGACAGCGGACTGCTTAAATGCATGGTTCTGCCGGCTCCCCGATGGTTATCTTGTTCTCTGATCTATCTCTCATTGTCTTGACTTTGTCTGCTACCGGTGACGTCGTCTGCTACCGGTGGTGTTGTCTGATCGGTATCAACTGCTTTCAGACGTCGCTCTTCTGTCGTACCGTTTTCGTAGCGACGTCTTTGTCAATGGATGTAGAAGGCTACTTCCGTAGTAAGCTTGGTAGTTGTATGCAGTTGCAAATATTGCTTACTTATGAATCATATCGTCTTTATGGAAGTCTAACGTCATTACGTCGTCTGGCAGTTGGAAGTGGTTTTGGAAGTCTGATGTGGCTATGAGCCTCCTTTGTGGGAGCCTCATTGCTAGTGCCTTACACTATCATAAATATCTCGAGCTATGCTAGTCATGGTTGGGCTTGCTGACTATGTTACAAATGGTAATAGTTCGTGATGAGGCCCATTTGTAGGTCTGTTGGATAGTAAATATAGTTTAAGTCTGTATAGAGTCTTGCGAGCTTGATGTAAGGCACTAGCAATGAGGCTCCCACAAAGGAGGCTCATAGCCGTGTCAGACTTACAAAAACCGCTTCCAACTGCCAGACAGCGCAACGATGTCAGACCTACACGAAGACGACATGATTCATAAGCAAGCAACATCTGCAACTGCATACAACTGCCAAGCAAACAACGGAAGCAGCCTTCTACATCCATTGACAAA
>JAJDFE020000449.1:0-30585 GCA_021527465.2 Geoglossum glabrum | reverse complement strand
TTGTCGTGCTTTCTCACCATTGTCAATTTCAATATCAAGGAAGGGGATAGTGCGGATATTTAAATTGCGCTTGATTGCATCTCGAAGTTCTGGACGTTGTCGCTTCAGAAAGTTCAGCGCAGACTCTTCTCCTGATACAGGCATTACCGTAAAGAAAATAGTTGCTGCCCGACCTTTCTCGTGAAGCTCTACTCGAGTCACCGTAATAAGGGCACTTTTGTTTGACTCTCGTTCAATATAGCGAGCAACTGATTCACGAATCTGTTCTTCAATTTTTGTTTTTCGTTTCTCGTCCATATTATTTTGTTACAAAAATAAACGCTTCTAAAATATCTCCTGGAGCAACGTCAGTCTTACATTCAATAAGCAGACCACATTCTCCTTCAAGTACTTCACGAACTTTTTGCTTTGCTTGTTGTAGCTCTACGATAGTTCCTTGAGCAAGCGGGAAGTCACGACGGATCAAAGAAACTTTTGCGCCAACTGCAATAGAGCCTGAATCAACCCGGCACCCTAACACTTGGCGTTCTTTTGTCTTTGAGAATGTTTTCAATACTTTTGCAGTACCAATAATTTCACGATGTTCTTTTCGAGGACGACGCTTTTCAAGTTCTTCAGCAAGCCATTCGGTGAGTTTGTAGATAATATCAAACGTCTGAATGGTTGCTCCTACTTTCTCATTCATGTCTCGACCACGATTATCAAGAGCTACATTGAACCCAAGAATTATTGTTTCTTTATCTGATTGTGCAGTTTTAATATCTGTCTCTGAAATTGCGCCAATGCCTTTTCCAATGATCTTGATATAGACACCCTCAACAGTCATTTTTTTGATTTCACGCTCTACTGCTTCAACGGTACCGAATACATCAGCCTTGATGATAATAGGTATAATTTTTTGTTCCGCAGTTGCACCAACAACATCAGTTGCTTTAAGTGCATCACTTTTTACCTCTTCTACATGATCTTCCGCATCTCGCTTTTTATCAAAGACAACAATAGTACTTCCCACATCAGGAAGGGTATCAAATCCAACAAGTTGTACCGGAGTTCCTGGATCTGCAACATCAATCGTTTTTCCAAGGAAGTTTTCCATAATACGAGTTGTGGTAATTGCAGTACCTGCAACTACGAACTGACCTTTCTTAAGCGTTCCATCTTTAACTACAATAGTCGCTGCCATACCACGCTTTGTATCCATGTGTGATTCAATCACCGTTCCTGTTGCGAGTGCGGTAGGAGTCGCGGTTAATGCTTCAAGGTCTGCAACCAAGAGAATGGTTTCTAATAAATCTTCAACACCGGTACCTTTGAGCGCAGAAACACCAACCCATGGAGTTGTACCTCCATATCCTTCAACAAGAACTTCATGTTCAGCAAGCATTTGTTTTGCTTTCTCAATGTTTGCTCCTGGCTTATCAATCTTGTTAATAGCAACAATAAAAGGAATGCCTGCTGCACGAATAGTATTTAATGCTTCAATAGTCTGTGCTTTCACACCGTCTTCTGCAGATACAACAAGGATTGCAATATCTGCTGCAGTTGCTCCACGTTCTCGCATGCCGGTAAATGCAGCATGTCCTGGCGTATCAAGGAAGGTAATGCGACGGTCAACACCTTGATAGGGAATAGTAATTTCATACGCACTTAAGTGCTGCGTAATACCACCCGCTTCTCCCGCAACGACGTTTGATTTTCGGATATAGTCGAGCAGTGTTGATTTACCATGGTCGATGTGACCCATGACGGCAACGATTGGGGGACGAGTTGTAGTAGATGATGAAGACATAGTTAGATTTGATTATTGAATAGCCTGGAGTGCTTCTTTGAGCGCTTCGGATTCTTCTTCTGTTAGTGTAACGTCCGGTTTTCCTTTAATGATTTTTTTTGCGTAGACACCAACATGATTTCGATTTACGATAACTGAGAGAATGAATCCATCTGCATGTTCGTCGAGTAGTCCTGAAGCAAAGCTTTGTTCTCCCCCCGCATCCATATATGCGTTATAACGAACCAATGAGTATCCTCTGATGCTCCGTTTAATACGATCATCAAGAAATTCAAGTGCTTCTTTATGAGAGAGCATTGTTTCCTCAAGTGCAATACTTCGATTGGTAAGGTTTGAAAGCACTCCTTCAAGGGATGCGCCGTCATTGCCTGCGAGGAAACTTTTTATCTTTTTTTGGAGTTGTAATACAAGAACGGTGAGCCAAATAAGCACACCAGTAAGCACCGCAAGAAAAACTATAAGGATTGGTGCTATACTTTGTCCCATAACACCGCATTATACAAAATTTTCTATGTTTTTCAAGTCTTTTTTAACATTCATGCGACCTCGCCGGATCTATCTTGACTATGCTTCAAGTACTCCAATTGACCGATCTATGATGAGAGGATTTCCAAAACTTTCAAAGGCGGCTCAAGAAGCAAATCCGAGCTCGCTCCATAAGGAAGGAGTAGCAGCAAAACATGCATTAACTGATGCCCGAAAGCTTATTGCAAAAGCACTTCATGCGCATAGTGATGAAATTATATATACCAGCGGTGCAACTGAATCTGATAATCTTGCACTTCTTGGAAGTATCCATGCCCTTATCCGAGAAGGAGTGCGTCCGGAAGAGATGGCATTGTTCGTAAGTAGTATTGAGCATGCTGCTGTGCTTGAAGTATTACAAGAAGCAGCTCGATTAGGAGTGCATACTGGAACAATTCCTGCAGAAGAAGGAGTCGTACAGCCAAATACGATTATTATTCCAGAAGGTATTCGAGCACTTATTGTTTCTGTGATGTATGTAAACAATGAAATTGGAACCGTGCAGCCAATTCACGCTATTGCGAAGCGTATCCGATATCTTAAAAAACAATATCCTGATGTTTCTATTCGATTTCATGTTGATGCAACACAAGCCCCTCTATTGTATCCGCTCACGATAGCCTCACTTGGTGCTGATTTGATGACACTCGGTGCAACGAAGTTGTATTGCCCAAAAGGAGTTGGGTTACTCTATAAAAGACGATCTATCACCCTTGCCCCCATTATGATTGGAGGAGGACAGGAATTTGGATTACGTCCTGGTACTCAAGCAGTTTCTCTTATTCATACCTTTTCTCATGCCGTAGATTATGCGCTTTCTCATCAAGATGAGGAGGTGACAAGGTTACGAGAATTACAAACCTACTTTGAGTACCGAATCACAACCGAAATTCCATCAGCTCATATTACAGCTCAAGATATAGAACGAAGTCCTCATATTACTCATGTAGCTTTTCAGCAGTTTGATAGTGAGCTATTAGTTCTAGAGATGGATGCAAAAGGTATTGCAGTATCGGCAAAGAGTGCATGTAAAAATGAAGAAGACGGTGAATCAAGTATCGTACAGACCATATACGGACCTAATGTAGGTGCAATTCGGTTTTCTTTCGGAAGAACAACAACTAAAAAGGAATTAAACAAGGCAATAAGTGTGCTTAAGAAGGTATTAAAAAAATATAAGAGATAGAGATAATAGGCTCATTGTTCCGGTTGGAGGCGAGGGGAATGATGTGCTAAGATAAAAGTATTCCGACCCACTGTCTGGTATATATGGTTGTATGACTGCTCTCTGGATTATTCAAATAAATTGAAATTTTTAAGGTTATGATGCCACCACTTAATCAATTCACGACGAAAGCAAAAGAAGCGATCAAGCGGGCGCACGAACTGGCAATTGAGCGAGGACAAAATAACGTATCTACATTACATTTACTCGCAGCATTATTGGTGCAAGAGGAATCTAATGTAATTACACTTCTTGATCGTATGGATCAGGACAGTATGTTACTTACCGACTCAGTACTTGAGGGGATTGAAGTAGCAGAGGCGCAGACAACTGTTGCGCCATCGTACCAGATGTTTTTGACTGCTGACTTGGCCCAAGTCATTGAGCAGTCGCTTAAAATTGCGTCTGAGTTGAAAGATAATTTTGTCTCCACCGAACACTTGTTCGTAGCACTTCTTGATGTAAAGAACCAAGCATCTGAACTGTTAGATCGATTTAAGATTGATCGAGCAACAACAGTGCAGCACATTCTTGAATTCAGAAATAATAAAAACCCGGAAAGCGGCGCTGGTAAAAAAATGCGCATGCTTTCTAAGTTCACTCGAAATCTAACAAAACTTGCTCGAGAAGATAAGATCGACCCTGTAATTGGACGTGACGTTGAGATCCTCCGCATTATGCAAATCCTCTCTCGACGTACAAAAAACAATCCAATTCTCATTGGAGAACCAGGTACCGGAAAAACCGCGGTAGTTGAAGGTCTTGCAGTTCGCATCGCAAAAGGAGATGTCTCTGAATCGCTTAAAGATAAAGAAATTGTTTCTCTTGATATCGGCTCACTGCTTGCCGGTACTAAATATCGAGGAGAATTTGAAGAACGCGTACGAAATATTCTTAAAGAAGTCGAACGAGCTGATGGTAAGGTCATTTTGTTCATCGACGAAACCCATAACATTGTTGGTGCCGGTTCAAATGAAGGTACTGGTGACTTTGCACAGCTATTGAAGCCTGCCCTCGCTCGAGGAGAGCTTCGTGCCATTGGTGCAACAACACTAAAGGAATATCAAAAACACATTGAAAAAGATCCAGCACTCGCTCGTCGATTTCAACCAGTGTATGTTGAAGAACCAAGTCAGGAAGATACCATCGCTATTCTTCGTGGATTGAAAGAGAAGTATGAAATCTATCATGGTGTGCATATAACTGACGAATCAATTATTGCAGCAGTCCAGTTTTCAACACGATATATTACAAATCGATACTTGCCTGATAAAGCAGTAGATCTACTTGATGAAGCATGTTCAGCACTTCGTATGGCTCTTGAAAATAAGCCAGCAGTACTTGAAGAATCACATCGCCGAATCATGCGTCTTGAGATTGAGAAAGAAGCGCTCAAGAAAGATATTGAACAGGGAAGCGAAGTAAAGGTTGCAAAAGCTCGTATCAAAGATATTGATACCGAAATTGCAAATGCTCAAGAAAAAACAAAAGAACTTGAGATGAAATGGAAAACAGAAAAGGGTCTATTGGCCGATATTGGAAAGATTAAAAAAGATCTTGAAACCCTTCGACTTGAAGCAGAGTCTGCAGAACAGCGCGCTGATCTTGGACGTGCTGCTGAAATTCGATATGGTCATATTCCAATGCTTCAGAAAGACCTTGAAGCTCGCATGACTCGTTTGAAAAAAATGCAAAAGTCCCGTCGCGTACTTAAAGAAGAAATTACCGCAGAAGACATTGCATCTGTAGTCGCACGATGGACCGGAGTACCTGTTACAAAAATGCTTGAAGAAGAGCGTGACAAGCTCATTCACATGGAAAGCGAACTCCACAAGCGCGTGGTTGGACAAAATGAAGCAATTGAAAAGATTGCTCATGTGATTCGACGAAATCGTGCTGGTATTGGAGATCCAAATCGTCCAATTGGCTCATTCCTCTTTATGGGACCAACTGGAGTTGGAAAAACAGAGTTAACTAAGACACTTGCTGAGTTCTTGTTTAATGATGACAAGGCGCTGATTCGAGTTGATATGAGTGAATATATGGAACGCCATAGCGTTTCAAAGCTTATTGGTTCACCTCCAGGATATGTAGGGCATGATGAATCAGGACAACTCACCGAAGCAGTTCGTCATCGTCCTTATTCAGTTGTGTTGTTTGACGAGGTTGAAAAAGCACACCCTGAAGTATTCAATGTGTTACTCCAGGTGCTTGATGAAGGAGCACTTACTGATTCTAAGGGAAGAAAGGTAAACTTCAAGAATACAGTTATCATTATGACCTCAAACATTGGAAGTCAGTATATTGAGAAAATGGAATCTATTGGATTCCATGCAAATAGTGAAGAAACAGAGTATGTACATACAAAAGATAAAGTTCAAGATGCGCTGAAGGATTATTTCCGTCCAGAGTTCTTAAATCGTATCGATGAAATAATTGTCTTTGATATTCTTAATAAAGAGGCTATTAAAGAAATTGTTACCCTTCGAACAAATGTTGTACTTGCTCGTATTGCTGAAAAAGGAATTACAGTGGAGGTATCTGATGAAGCGCTTTCATATCTTGCTTCAACCGGGTATAACCCTCATTACGGAGCTCGGCCACTTAATCGACTCATTCAAAGCAAGATTCTTAATCCGATTGCAGAACGTATTATTTCTCGTACTCTTGATGAAGGAGATCAAGTTCATGTTTCAATTGTAAACAATGATATTGCTATCACGGTGACGCATACAAAAAAGAAACGAACGAGCTCATTCCAGAGTCGTCAAAAAGATAAAGAAGCAAGTACTTCATAATATGATCTATAAAACCCACCTTTAAAGGTGGGTTTTATTATTCCTCAAGGATCTTTTGAATAGCTATTTTGCACACTAGTTATATGCAAAAGAAAATACTTGAAGAATTATATCTTAATAAGAAAATGACGATGCAAGAGATTGCTAGAGAATTACACTGCAGACTTGATACTGTTGTATATGCTATGAGAAAGTATCAAATCAAGAGAAGGTCTCTTTCAGAAACGAATGCAATGCGTTTTGAAAAGAAAGAACTTTCTTTCTCAATAAGAAAAGATATTTCCAAAGAGGATCACATGTTATGTATTGCTGGTGTAATGCTGTATTGGGCAGAAGGTGGAAAAACGGGTTGGAGCGTTGATTTTGTAAATAGTGACTCACTCATGGTAGGAATTTTTTTATCATTTCTTAGAACACGGTATGTATTGGATGAAAGTAGGCTTAGGGCGTATATATACTGTTACAGCGATCAAGATATTAATAGTCTACACTCTTTTTGGAGTGATATTACAAAAATTCCTCTTTCTCAATTTACGAAGCCTTATATAAAAACAAACTTTAAAACTACTGGGAGAAAAATGAAGTATGGCATGGTTCATATTCGATATAGTGACAAAAAGTTACTTTTGGATATACTAAAGCTGATTGAGGAATATTCCCGTCAATCTATGCGTCGGTGGTAGAGTGGTCAATTACATCAGACTGTAAATCTGACGCCTTCGGGCTACGCAGGTTCAAATCCTGCCCGGCGCACACTCAAATAAAAACTCCCTTAAATGGGAGTTTTTATTTACTTGTACCTTCAGATTTTGTACTATTAACACATTCATATGAATATCACTGCTCGGTATTTTCTATACGGACTCCTCAGTTGTTGTATTGCAATTGTTATCTGTGGTGTAGGGGTATTGTATTTTGGTCATAAAATTGATCAAGCCCAGCGTAAAGAATTATTGAAGCAAGCGCATTATGCATCACTACTAGTTACTCCTACTGATATTGCAGCCCTAAGTGCAACAGATGCAGATCTCTCAAATGCTGTATATCAACGGGTGAAATCAAACTTTACTTCATTTCGATCATTCAACGAAAATATTCGCTTTGTATATTTAATCGGATATCAACCAGAAACTCGTACTCAATTTTTCTATGTTGATTCAGAACCAATGACATCACCAGATTATTCTCCGCCAGGTCAGCTGTATCCAGAAGCAACATCAGAAGATATTGAAAAGTATCATGCAGGCCAACCCTATACGCAAGGTCCGTATAATGATCGATGGGGAGAATGGGTTTCTGGAAATGTGTTTATTTACAACGCACAAGGGGATGTGGTAGCGATGCTTGGAATTGATATTGCAACACATATTTGGGATAACGAAATCGTTTTCGTACGAGGAGCTTTTATTGTAATAGCATTTCTACTTTGTCTTGTTATTTATTTCTTTACACATCGATTCTATAAAAAAGAACGATCAATGGGGCAATTAAAGAATCAAAATATTAAATTGCAGCATAATGACTCAAAATCAGTAGAAATACAGTCATTGGAACAGGTAGGGAAGGTAATCATCTATTTTTCAAACAATACTGTCTTGATCGATGATCAATTTGCATCACTATATAAAAATAAAGGACCTCGTATGTCTCTATCTGATTTTATGAGTCTTATTCATCCTGATGATGTTGCACTTACAGAAGCATCCTTTAATGAAATAAAAGAAAAGGATATAAATTATAGTTGGTTTGATATTCGTATTGGCAGTCAAGAGGGAGGCTTTCGCAAATACCATTTTTATGGCAATGTAGAGCGTGGTACATCTCGGGAAGCAGAACGATTTTCTGGTATCATGCAGGATATTACCGATATTGCTTAATTATGAAAGAAGAAAAGATATATTTATACGGAAAGCACACATTGCGTGAAGTATTACTTGCCCAACCAAAAGCGGTGCAAAAGGTATTTCTTGATGCGAATGCTCAGGAAGACAAGGAGCTTCAGGGCTTCCTTAAAGAGCATGGTATTTCAGCGAGCTCAATGAAAGGAGATGAGAAAAAGAAGACCGTAGGGGAGGACGCAGTACACCAAGGAGTAATTGCGGTGCTTTCACCAACAAAACTTTATACTCCTTTTGAGGAAGTTCAGGCTCTTCTAAAGGGCAAGAAAAATCCTTGTGTTGTGGTTCTTGATGAGCTTCAAGATCCTCATAATGTCGGTGCGATTATTCGCTCCGCAGCAGCATTTGGTGCATCTGCAATTTTACTCCCAGAGCATAATCAAGCTCCTATTACCGGAACGGTTATTAAAACTTCAGCAGGTATGGTATTCCGTATTCCCATCGTACTTATTGGAAATGTGAATCAAACCCTTCGTACTCTGAAAGATGATGGATTCTGGGCATATGGACTCATTATGGGTGGAACTTCATCACTTCCAAAAACTACATTTGATACCCCTACTGTATTTGTTGTTGGAAATGAATCAACAGGAATTCGAGAGAAAACATTGGAGCTATGTGATGTAACACTTTCTATTCCAATGCAACCAGGATGTGAATCGCTTAATGCAGCAACTGCTGCATCGGTGGTGCTCTATGAATGGAGTCGAGGTAATTTAGAATAAGTTTGATAGTATAGAAGTATGGAACCAACATCACGCGTTGTAACTCGCTTTGCTCCAAGTCCAACTGGTAATCTCCATTCTGGTGCATATCGGACCGCTATTTTTTCATACCTATATGCTCGAAAACATCAGGGTATTTTTGTGCTTCGTATTGAAGACACTGATAAGGAGCGTTCAAAAAAAGAATATGAAGATAACATTCTAGAAAGTCTTTCTTGGCTTGGTCTTGAGTATGATACCTTTGTACGTCAATCAGAAAATGTAGACCGTCATAAAGAAATCCTTGAAAAAATGATTACGGAAGGTCATGCATATATTTCAAAAGAAGAAGCAAAAGATGGCTCAGGAATAATCAAAGAGATTGTACGGTTTAAGAATCCAAATACAGATGTTTCGTTTATAGATGAAATTAAAGGAAAAGTTACCATGAACACCACTGATCTTGGTGACTTTGTAATTGCAAAAAATATTACCGAACCCTTATTTCATCTTGCGGTGGTTGTAGATGATTTTGATGCGGGTATTACCCATGTCATTCGAGGAGAAGACCATGTTTCAAATACTCCTCGTCAAATCTTGATTCAACAAGCTATTGGTGCTCCTACACCAATATACGCACATCTGCCTCTGGTATTAGGTCTTGATAAACAAAAACTTTCAAAACGAAAAGGGGCTTTGGCAGTAACTGACTATAGAGATCTTGGATATCTTCCAGAAGCATTATTAAACATGGTGGCAATGGTGGGATGGAATCCTGGTACAGAACAAGAGCTATTTTCTAAAGCAGAATTAATCACCGCATTTGATTTAACGAAGGTACAAAAATCTCCCGCAGTATTTAACGAAGAAAAATTACATTGGTTTAATCGAGAATATATTAAAAAACTAAATCAAAGTCAGTTCTGGACTCTTGGGGAGAATTATATTCCTGCATGGGTATATGCAATCGATACAGAACATACAATGCTCGCAAAAATTGAATACCTTATCCGAGATCGCATTGAGAAATTTAGTGATATCAAAACATTGTTTGATGCAGGGGAATTTGATTACTTTTTCAAAACTCCAACTGTTCCTTCAGAAATGCTAATTTGGAAAGGACTTCAAGGAGATGATCAGGCTCTTGAAAAGACTAAGGAATATATTAAAGAAATCATTGCTCGACTTACCATGCTTGATGAAGCTTCATGGAATGGAGAATCAGTGAAAAATGCAGTGTGGGAATATGTAGAACAAATAGGAAGAGGTAATGTACTCTGGCCATTTCGTGTTTCTTTATCGGGAAGAGAAAAATCTCCAGATCCCTTTGAGTTATCTGCTATTTTAGAAAAAACAGTAACTTTGGAAAGACTTCAGAATATTCTATAGAAAACTCTATAGAGACTTCAATATTTTCTTAATCTATTATTGGTATAAGTAATAGATGCTATCAAGATTTTTTTACCCCCTATGCTTATTAACGGTTACGCTATTTTGCTTGTTGGTTTTAATTGTTAACAATATCTAGTGAAATATTTTTATTTCAAGTAAAACTAGACAAAGTTAGAAATTTTATAGATAAAAATATAAACTTTCTTTAATTTCTAGCACGTGTATACTGAAAGGATATGGTAGTAATATTTTTATTGGGACGACTATTATTAGGGGGATATTTCTTGTACAACGCGTATAATCACTTTAAAAATCGAGCTGTATTAGCACAATACGCTCAGGCAAAAGGGGTACCGTTCCCACTTGCGGGAGTGATTGTTTCAGGTATTCTTCTCCTTCTGGGAGGACTTTCAGTATTGATCGGATTTGAGATGATTCTCGGTATGATCTTATTGGTTGTATTCCTTATTCCAACTACATTTATGATGCATAAATTCTGGAAGGAAACAGATCCAATGGCAAAAATGGGGGAACGAATTAACTTCATGAAGAACATTGCATTGCTAGGATCATTACTTATGATGATCGCAATGGCATACGTATTTCTCTAGGAAATATAAAAGACCTCTCATAATGAGAGGTCTTTTATATTTAGAGTGTATTGCCACATTTCTTACAAACACGCTTCTTTAAGCTCCAGCGGATGATTGGTGCGCCACAGCACTTACTACGGAGTCCTAACAGTATTAAAATTTTATTCATTGCAAGACTTTTAGTTACTAAGCACAAACCCGCTCATAGGAGGTATGAGAGTCTTGCGGAAACTCACACGCTATAAGCGGGTTAGTATGCAAGACTTTTTAAGTTGTGTAGTATCAAAATACCATTAGGGACGTCGTTGGTCAACAATATTAAGCGCCGCAGTACACGCCTATACTTATCTGATACAATCAATATATGGGACCACATAACAAAACTATCTATTTAGGAGGAGGATGTTTTTGGTGTACTGAAGCTATTTTCCAAGAGCTCCGTGGTGTTCTTGAGGTTATCCCAGGATATATGGGAGGGGATTTGCCACAACCTAGTTATGAAGCGGTGTGTAGTGGCACTACGGGGCACGCAGAAGTGATTAAGGTGTATTATGACGAACAGGTGATCAGTACAAAAGATATTCTCGATGTCTTCTTTGCGACTCATGATCCATCAACGGTAAATCGTCAGGGAAATGATGTGGGAAGTCAGTATCGTTCAATTATTTTCTATACAGAAGATACTCAACGAGAAGAAGCTCGATTAGCAATTGAGCGGGCACAATCACATGGATCTAACCCTATTGTTACAGAGGTAGTATCAGCAGCAACATTCTATCCTGCTGAGGAATATCACTATAATTATTATCAAAATAATACTACAGCCCCATACTGCCAAATTGTTATTAGTCCAAAAATTGATACCTTTAAAAAGAAATTTAGTGATAAAATTGAAGGAATTTATATATGATATTTATGAATACATCATCAAAAAACAAAGCCTTTATCTTTAGTGTTGTTATCACGCTGCTTGTTATTGGAATTTTATTTGCATTACGAGAACAGCAGGAGATTGTAACGAACGCTCCAAAGCCAGAGATTATAAAAGATATTAAGAATCTACCTAACCTCCCATTATTTACTGAAGGTTTAGCCAGCGTCAACATTCATGCTACTGACATCGGATTTCATACTTTCTCACAGGATGGAAAATATTTCTTTTTTACCGGATTCAGTGAAGTTTCAAATCCGCCAAGCATTGGCTATATCATGGATACGCATACAGGAAAGATTTCAGTACTTCCCGGTCTTCCAGAACGGGGAATTGATGATAGTCGCATTATGCAACTCTACACTCCTTCAGGAACCGTACTCTATTATCTAGAAACTGGGGAACAGAAAAAATTTGATGTTGGTGACAACGTATTTTATGGAAGTTTATCTCCTGATGGAACAACCTTTGTTGTAAATACAGTAGAAGGAATTAAAAAAGTTGCGGTAGGCACACAGACTGTAAGCACACTGAGTAATAAACAATATGATGGAGCGTACGCATGGTTTAGTGACAGTAAGCGAATACTGGGGTTCCAAGAAACAGGAGAGAGTTTTTCTATAGAAGAAATGGGAAAGGCACGTCGAGTTGGTATATGGAATACAGATGGTATCTTCTCTCCGCTTCCACTCTCTCTTGCTAAAAAAGATCCTCGATATATTGAATGGGTTATTCCTGATGTTATCGCTCGAGTAAATACAGGATGGGATGATGGATCGTATGATTATCTTGTTGATGTAGTGAATAGTCTCGTTGTAGATGTTGGTCCAACATCGCTTCCAATGATGGCAGGAGGTATTGCAACAGATGCATCTCACTCATTGTTTGCAGTAGTAGGTGCAATGAGAGCAGATAAGCCGGTTGCATTTATATACAAAGGTATGGATAAGGTAGCATCTACTATGCTTACAGAAGGATATAGTCGTGAATCGCTGGCGATTGTAGATGATCATCGCTTACTCTATATTCGAAAGAAATCTGGAGAACAAGCACTCACCTTACTTGATCTTACTTCAGGAACAGAGACGGTTATAAAAACTCTTCCGGTAGGATATGGTGATTTATCTCTTGCTCCTGATCATGCAACATGGGTAGTATCAAGCGGCACTACGTTTTTCTCAGGAACTTTATAGTCACGTTAAGAATTGCTCAGGTTTTCTTGAGCAATTTCTTTTTATACTGATGTATGTAGTATCGGCACGCTCACGCGTTTGCTATACTACTTGCATGACTGTCCCGTACAATCCTGAACACATCACCTATTTTGCTGAAACGGATTATCGTAATCAACGAACTCGCTTCGGTATTAAAAGTCGTGATCGAACACGACACATGTATGTCATTGGAAAATCTGGTGTAGGTAAATCTACGCTTCTTGAAAACATGGCAATTCAAGATATTCAGAATGGAGAAGGGGTGGCGGTACTTGATCCACACGGAAGTTTTGCAGATAAAATGCTTGAGTACATTCCTGCTGATCGTATTAAAGATGTTATTTATTTTGCTCCATTCGATACTGATTTTCCTATTTCGTTTAATATTCTTGAAGACGTGGGAGCAGATAAGCGACACTTTGTTGCTTCAGGCTTGATGAGTACATTTAAAAAGATCTGGGTTGATGCATGGAGTGCGCGTATGGAGTATATTCTAAACAATATTCTTCTTGCACTTCTTGAATACCCTGATGCTACGATTTTGGGTGTAAACCGTATGCTCTCTGATAAAGACTATCGAAAGAAAGTAGTTGAGAATACTACAGATCCAGGAGTACGTGCATTTTGGCTTGAAGAGTTTGCAAAATATGGTGAGCGATACATGCAGGAAGCTGGTGCTGCAATTCAAAACAAGATCGGTCAATTTATTGCGAACCCTCTCGTTCGAAATATCATTGGACAACCAAAGTCTTCATTTGATATTCGTAAGGCAATGGATGAGCAAAAGATTCTCATCATCAACCTTTCTAAAGGAAGAATCGGAGAGCAAAATACTAGTCTCTTGGGAAGTATGATTATTACCAAGATTTATCTTGCAGCAATGAGTCGTGCAGATGCGAGTCCTGCACAAATGGCAGAATTTTCTAACTTCTATTTCTATGTCGACGAATTTCAATCATTTGCAAACGAAACATTCGCAAACATTCTTTCAGAAGCTCGAAAATATAAATTAGCACTGATTATTGCGCACCAATATGTGGCGCAAATGGAAGAGCCTGTGCGAGATGCGGTGTTTGGAAACGTGGGAACGAGTGTTAGTTTCCGTGTTGGTCCACTTGATGCAGAACTACTTGAGAAAGCATTTTCTCCGCAGTTTACGCAAAATGATCTCATCAATCTTGGAATGGCACAGATTTATCTCTCACTTCTGATCAATGACATGGGGTCACCACCATTCTCTGCACGCACGCTTCCTCCACTTCCAAAGCCTCCGGTGTCATATCGCAATGATGTTATTGATTGGTCTCGATCAGCATATGCAGCTCCACAGATGGATGTAGAGAAAGCAATCTTTGATTGGTATGGAAAAGATACTACCTCAGCACCGTATCAAGAATCAGAAGAGCGTACTCAGAAATATGCTCCACAAAAGCCAAAAGGAGCTTCTGCGCCCTATAATCCAAACTTTAAGCCTGCTGCACCTACACCTGCCCCTACAGAAGAGCCGGGAACCTATGCTCGTGCTAAGACTCCTGGACGTTTTTCAGCGCCTGCTCCTAAACCAAAGCCGCTTGAAAAACCATTCGCACGTGCATTTGCAAAAGATTCTCTTGAACAAGAGGCAGTAGCGAGTACTCCAAAACCAGAGCCGGTAATAGAACCAACTCCTGAAGAGGACATTGTAGAAACTCCTGCAATACAAGCGTTACTCTCATCACTCTCAATTGATACTGACGCACCAAAACAAGAAATTGTAGTTGAGAAACCAAAAGTCCCTGAAGTACCACGAGTATCAAATGAGCCATTTGATGGAGAGAAACCGTTGACTGAAATCATACGTCCAAAAGTACCGCAAAAAAAGATAAGTGATCGTGGAGCGAGTGAAAAGAATCGTGATTTGTTAAAAGCTGCATTACAGCAAGTTGTAAAAGAGCAACCAACCATTATTTCAACTCCGCAACCACAAGCTCCAGAACCTGTTGCGGTCCCACCGGTTGAAAAGCCTGCTGTTGCTCCACAAGCTCCTACTCCTTCTGCTACAACTAGTACTGACACTGATACCACACAACCTGAAATTTCATTTCAAGCACTTCGCAAAGTTCTCGAATAATTACTAATAACAGTTATATAGACCCTTATGAAATATGCTCTGCTCATATGTTTTTTAGTATGCATGCCATGTGTGGCGCATGCAGATGTTTCAATCTCGGAAATAGCCTGGATGGGTATTGAGGGAAAAAATGGTCAATATGGAGAATGGTTTGAATTATATAATGATGGAGACACGCCCATCTCGCTTTCTGGATGGAAGCTTTTTAAAGCTGACCGGAAGTTAGTATTTACTTTTACTAAAACAATTCCCGCTAAAGGATATTTGCTTGTAGAACGAAAGACTACGAGCATTCCTGATCCTGTGCCAGGAATAGAAGATGAAATAAATACCTTTGGAAGCAGTGGATTCTCTAATGAAGGAGAAGATCTGTTGCTTGAAAATGCATCAGGAGAGGAAATAACTCGTCTTTCATTTGCAACAAAATGGCCAGCAGGGAATACAGAGACAAAACAAACGATGCAATGGAGTGGTTCATCATGGCGAACAAGCATCCCAACACCACAGGCTCCTTTTAGTAGGGAATCATCTGATGATATAGAACTAGAGGAAGAAGAAAGTTCAAATGAAGAGATTGAAGTACAAGAGAAAACTAAAAAAGAACCAACGATTCCACTTGTCTCGCCTAATAAGCCAACTATTATTTTTGAATTCCCAAAACTTGTCTATCGAGGAGTGTCACAGCTATTTAAAAGTACTCCATTGTTAGAATATGGATTTAGGGTTAATCGAGGAACTTTTACGTGGAGTATGGGAGATGGAACAATCTATGAATTTACTGAACCAACACCGGTATCACATATCTATCACTTTCCAGGAACCTATACTGTTACGTTCACATACCGTGATCCATCTAGTTTGCTTCTGCCAACACTAAGAGGAACGAAGAAGGTTGAAGTACTCGATCCAGTGGTGACGATTGAAATTGTAGAGGATCGAGCAATCGAAATACAAAATACAACGGGAAGAATACTTGATCTTTCGGACTGGCAGATTGCTTCAGCAAAAGAAACAGTACGCATCCCAGAGGGTACCATTGTTTCTGAACGATCAAGTATGGCACTTTCATTTTCAGTTTTAGGAATGCAGCCAGTTAAAACAGTATGGCTTCTTAATCCACAAGGAAGAGTCATTTCAAGAAATGATGATGTAACAGTGTTAAGTATTGTTGAAGCAGAAGCAGAAGCAGAAGGAATACTAGAGGCTCCACTTATCGAACCAATGGAAGAAGTATCTGTAGAAGAAGATATCGTTTCTATTTCTGAGCCAGTATTAGAAGAGCCTCAAAAAACAATGAACCACACCAAGACGATTGTCTTTAGTGCGGCATCATTGATCGGTATCGGCCTGTTCTTACTCCTCCAGCGGTTTAAGGCTGAGAAGGAGTAACGCTTGGAGTAGAGGAGGTAGTAGATGGAAGTACTACAGGAGTACTTTCGGTACCTGTGGTAGTGTCATCATCAAAATCGCTAATAGATGTATTTGGTACTGTTTCTACAGCATTTGCAATATTATCAATCTCTTTAGAAATGATTTTCACTTCCTGTTCAGAAACAATCTTAAGGGTACCATCAACAGCTTTCAATGCACCTGCAACATCAGGATCGGTTGTGTCAGTCGAACTCTTTTGAATCGCCTGTTTTGCAGCAAGAAGGTTTTGTTCAAGAGAAGCGGTTACGGTAAGGGCAGTAGAAGGCGCTTCATCACTGAGTGTTGTCAGTTCTTTTGAAAGTTCTTTTACGTGGTTATCAAGTGCTCGGTTAAGCGTTTCTTGTTTAGCTTTTGTCAGAGTTTTTGTTTCAGCGAGTGTTTGAATTTCATCAGCGCGCTTTTCAATAAGGCGTTTTTGGAGCACTACTTTTTCTTCTGACGTCTCAACAAAGACTCCTCGAAGTTTTTCATTAATATCAGTCTTTACGAGATAGAGTGGATCGCCAGGGAGAGCGCTGTCAGCAACAACTGAAACACTGCTTCCGATGAATACGATGAAGAGGAACGTTGAAAGAGCAATACGGAGCCCGTGTTGCAATCCTTTGTACAAAAACGACTCAGTGTGACCTTGAGGCGCAGTCGCAATCGTATGCGCAGCATACGAACGAAGCGTATTTTTTTCCTCCTCAGTGAGCTGAATTGTTTTGTAGATCTTTAGTTTTTCTAACCTGTCATCGTTAATCATGTTGTTGTGTTTCGTTGTACCGACCTCGTAGTTTTTTAATGATTCGGTGAATATGTACAGTCATCGCATTTACTCTTTTACCGTATAGTTCCGCAATCTCCTCAATTGATTGTTCTTCTGCATAGCGCAAGAAGATAATCTGTTTACTCTCTTCATCAAATGTTTCAAGTAGTTTTCGAATCGTTTCAATATCATCTTGCTTAAAGAGAGAATCAACGTCTTTGGAAGAACCAGGATCATACCCGCTATCCATCATTGCATCAAGGGAGGAAGACTTAGACTTTTTGAAAAAGTCGATAAGAGCATTTTTAGCTGTTCGATAGAGAAACGCTTCCTCATGATCAATAGTCTTCCCAGAATTGAGATACATCCACGTTTTCGTAAAGGTATCCTGGGTGATATCAAGCGCGACCGACCGATTATTAACCCGAAAGTATAAGAATCGGAAGATAGCATCCTGATGGGCTTGCATCATGTCGAAAAATCTCTTCTCCGAACTCTCTTGAGTTTCTATGGGGCTGGTCTGTTGTACAGACGATTCATTGCGCTTCACCTTACAAGTATACACATACATAGGCGTTTTGTGGACTTTTGTTATACTTAGCCTATGGAAAAAAACAAAAAAGCTCGGGTTGTTGTCGTAGGAGGAGGCTTTGCCGGAATTGAAATTGTTAAAACGTTACGAGCTGCTGATGCTCCTGTTGAGATTACCCTCATCTCAAAATCAGACACGTTTGAATACTATCCAGCATTGTATAAATTAGTGACCGGAGCACTTCCTATTGAGGTCTCTGTAAAGCTGGCAACCATTTTCCCAAAAGGGGTAATAATCAAAAAAGGAGTGTATGTATCACTTGATGAAAAAGCGAAAACAATACTACTTGAAGGAGGAGAAACTATTTCATACGATTACGTAGTACTTGCGCTTGGAAGTGAGACTAATTACTTCAATATTCCTGGTCTTGCAGACCGCTCATTTAGTTTTAAATCTGTAGCAGAAGCATTACGGTTGAAACGTCATTTATGTGGATTATTTAGCAATGCAGATACAGTTCCTAAAGAAGAAATGGTTGCCCGGCTGCATGTGGTTGTTGTTGGGGGAGGACCATCAGGAGTAGAGCTTGCAGGAGATCTTAAATCATATTTAGTACGACTCGCTACGGAATTTAAAATTGACCCCAGTCTTATTACGATTGATCTTGTAGAAGCATCTCCTCGAGTACTTCCAACTCTTTCAGAAAAAGTATCTCGTATTGCAGAACAGCGTCTGCGTCGTATGGGAGTAAATATATTTACCAATCGTGCGTTGCAATCAGAAGATATTGAGCATATCACCCTTAAAGATATGCAGCTTAAAACAGGAACCGTGATTTGGACTGCAGGTACTCGAGTGAATCCTGCATTTGAAAACACTCCTGGTGCAGTATTTGATCAGAAAAAAAGAATCTCAGTTTCTCCATGGTTAACCCTTAGCACTAATAACGAGATTTTTATTGCAGGAGATGGCGCAGGAACGCAATACAGCGGCCTTGCGCAAACAGCTATTCATAATGGAGAATATATTGCTCGAGCGATTCATCAATTAACATTTGGAGGTGCTGCAAAAAAATATAAACCTCAGCAACCAAGTTTTGTAATTCCTATCGGAACCGGATGGGCATTATTTGTGCACGGCAAGACGGTACTTACTGGATTTCTCCCATGGATTCTCCGCAGCTTGATTGATCTTCGATATTTCTATAGTATCCTTCCATTACGATACGTATATGGAATTTTTAAAAAGGGCAAAACATATCGAAAAGTACACGGCGGATGTGCCATTGACGAAATGCCTCGAACATAATGTATGAACACAGATTGGAATACAGTAGCATCATGGTATGACGAATACTTAAAAGGAGAAGATACGTATCAAGCAAAAGTTATTGCGCCAAATTTGTTGCGGATGATCGCACCTGCAACAGGAATGAAGATACTTGATGTTGCCTGTGGTGAAGGATACTTTGCGCGTCTTTGTGCGAAAGAAGGAGCGACTGTTGTAGGAATTGATCAGGCACCTGCACTTCTTGCAGCTGCAAGAGAAAAAGCTAGTGCAGAAGAGTCATATGTAGAAGGAAATGCAGAAACATTTGCAACCCTTAGATTAGGAACATTTGATGTTGTCTATACTGTCTTAGCGCTTGAAAATATCAAAGACATTCGAAGTATGATGGAACAAATTGCATCAGTGTTGGGTAAGAAGGGGAAAGTGATTCTCGTATTGCTTCATCCTTCATTCCGTATTCCACAACATAGTAATTGGGCATTTAGTGCACGTAAAAATATGCAGTATCGTACTGTAGATAAATATCTCTCTGAAGTTATGATTCCTATTGAACTTCGCCCTTTTAAGGGAGCAAAAGAACAAACCATTACCTTCCATCGCTCATTGCAGTGGTATATGAAAGCATTTAGAAATGCAGGATTTGCCATTAGTAACATCGAAGAATGGATTTCGCATAAAACATCGGCTCCTGGTGCGCGACAGAAGGCAGAGGATCAGGCACGAAAGGAATTTCCTATGTTTCTTGCACTTGAACTTATAAAGCTATAATTACTTGACTTTATAAAGAAAGCTGATATAATAATATCAAATCCTTCTTTATGAATTACATACGAATAACGTACCTCATTTCCGCAACCCTACTTTGTATGATTGCAAGCATGTTAGTTGTAATTAATGTTATAACGCCCTTTCCTATACCTTTCAGGGCTATCCTTGTTGGTATGACAGTTGGGCTCATCTTTGCTGCAATTACACTCTTCCGATTCTCTAAACCTCTTTCAGTGGTTAATGGTTAATGGTTAATGAGTCCGTACCCAAAAGCACCTCTAAGAGGTGCTTTTTACTATGTTATTGACAATATCTTAATGTTATGATACTGTGTTTTACAAACATACATGATGAACATTCCACAGCAGCTGCTGGAATATCTGTCCTTATTGGTTTTATTTCATTGAAGCAGAGGATAGATATATAGAATCAACACGTGTAAGCGGTTTACGATGAACCGGCGGACTAAAATCGGAACTGTACCTGAGAAACAAATGCACAAAAAGCAAGCAGAACACTTGCACCAAACGAAAAGACCCTCTTCTTTCTAGAGATGATGAATGAGGTATTAGTATACTCGAGTTACTGATACCCCTTCACATTGCGAAAGCAGAGGGCTTTTATTTTTTCTTGAAGAAGAATGAATACTATTGACATATTGTTAATAACATGCTATTGTTAGTACGTAAATCGTTCATTCACACAAAACTATAAACAATGAAAATTAAACACACCTTTCTTTTACTGACTGCTCTCAGTCTTTTCAGTACTGTATTTATCTCCTGCAAAAGCGGTGACAAAAGTAACTCCATTGGCGAAAGAGAAGAAGTAGCTATGGATAGTTTGAAACCTGTCAATGCAGTGCTATTGACTGATGTAGAGTCGAAAATGCGTCTTGTAAAACCGGACAGCATGTCTTTATCAGAAATTTCCAGTAAAAAAGAATCTGGATATAGCCTTGAGCTTAAGGAAGCTTCAGCATCTTTCAATATCGTATTGTTTATTGACGGAAAGGAGCACACCCTTTTGTTCCAGCGTTCAGATTATATCGGCGAAGGCAGCGAGGCTAAAACCAAAAAAGATCTTGATAAGGTCTTGGTAGAGGTTACAAAAAGTCGCAATGATCTTGTAAAAAGAGATTTGGAAGAATTCGAAGTTGAAATTTCCGAAAAAGATGTAGTGAAGGCTCTCTATTTGAAAAGTCATTCAACAGGATCTGGCGGGAAAGTAGGAGAGCATAGTGCTAAAAAAGTAATCTGGAAAGAATGGTGATAGTTCATCAGTGTAGAATTGTAAACCGCATACATAAGTATGCGGTTTTTTTATGTACGTTCTATTTTTTGTATTGCCAAGGGAATCTTTTTAAAATCACTTAATAACTCTTCTCGGAGTCCTCCGTTATACAGTGCAGCTGCGGGGTGATAGAGCGGAAGAAAATATTTTGTGGGGATACCTTCAATATTTTTTATAAGCATTTTTCCATGTACTTGGGATATTTTTTCAGTAGGAAAAAAGTGACTCATAGAATGTCGTCCAAGGAAGATAATAAGTTTGGGTTTAATTGCAGCCAGTTCATCATGGAGCCATTCTTTACAACTTTCTATTTCTTCAGGAAGGGGATCGCGATTATTAGGTGGACGATATTTTACGATGTTCGTAATATAAATATCCTCACGCTTCATATGAATACTTTCGAGCATTTCAGAAAGGAATTTTCCTGCAGCACCAATAAAAGGACGACCCTCAAGATCTTCATTCTTTCCCGGAGCTTCGCCAATAAAAACAACCTCTGCATCTGGATTTCCGTCACCATACACTGCCTGGGTAGCAGTTTCTTTAAGAGGGCAAGTACATTGTTTGTTCCATGCATCATGTAGTACTCGTAGTTCCTCCGGGTTAGCCATAGTATTTGGAGTATACCTCGGATTTTGGTATAGTGGCCACTATGGGATTTAAATCATTTTTAATGAAAAAGGCGCTCCAAATGAAGGGGGTGCCAAAAGAACAAGCAGAGAAAATTACCGAAGAATTGAACGCAAATCCAGAGCTTGCGGCAAGTCTTAAAACACTTGAATCAAACCCTGAGGTTAAGGCTCTCTTTGAGAAGATTCAAAAGGAAATTGAAGAGAAAAAGAAAGAAGGTATGGCAGAGCCATATGCGATGGTAACGGTGATGGGAAAGTATAAAGCAGACATTGCAAAACATCGTGAATCTCTTGAACCACTTATTCGTCTCTTTGGAAGATAATCTATGGGACTCTCAATTGGTATTGTAGGATTACCGAACGTTGGTAAATCCACTCTCTTTAATGCTCTCACCAAAAAAGGTGTACCAGCAGAAAATTATCCGTTTTGTACCATTGACCCGTCAGTGGGTATTGTTGCTGTGCCTGATGAACGTTTAGAAAAGCTCTCAATCTTTTCTCAATCAGCAAAAACAATTCCAGGAGCAATTGAGTTCGTAGACATTGCAGGTCTTGTTGAGGGTGCATCTAAAGGAGAAGGGTTAGGAAATAAGTTTCTCTCACACATCCGAGAGACTGATGCCATTTTAGAAATGGTTCGTATTTTTCCGATCGTTGCTGATGCAGGAAAAGAAATTGCTCATGTATATGGTTCTGTTGATCCGCTTCGTGATATTCAAGTGATTAATCTTGAACTGATTCTTGCAGACTTTGAAACCGTGAGTAAGCGACGAGGTAATATTAGTCGTGAAGTAAAACGGGGAGATAAGCCAGCGGTACTTGAAGATGGAGCATTACAGAAAATTGAAACTGCACTTGAGGCAGGGAAGCTTGCACACACTGTTACTCTCACTGATGAAGAATATAAGATTGTCCGACAGCTCAATCTCTTAACTATGAAAAAGTTTCTCTATGGACTAAATAAACGTAGCGGAGCTGCAAACCTTGATGAATCAGATCCTGAGAAATTTAAAGCACTCACTGATACGATTATTGCGAGTGGGGCAGGGTACGTACTGCTTGATGCAAAAATTGAAGATGAATTAAAAGATTTTGAAGGAGAAGAAAAGACAATGATGCGTGGTGAGATGGGGGCGCATGATGATGGAATTAATACACTGATTCTCGCAGCTTATACACTTTTGGGTCTTGAAACATTCTTTACCACAGGCGCCGATGAAACTCGCGCATGGACGATTCAAAAAGGTTCAACAGCTCCTATTGCAGGAACTGCAATTCATACTGATTTTAAAGATAAGTTCATTAGAGCAGAAGTAGTATTTTGGAGCGATCTTCTTGAAGCAGGATCATATGGAAATGCGCGAGGAAAAGGTTTAGTGCGGACTGAAGGAAAAGAATATATCGTTAAGGATGGTGATGTGATTGAGTTTAAGATTTAAAATAAAACACCCCGATTCCTCGGAGTGTGTTCTTCTACGCTATGCTTCCACTATATTGTTTTTGAGAGCATACATAACCAATCCAATCGTAGTCTTGGTGCCAGTTTTGTCTTGCATCTTATACCGTATTGCTTCTACAGTACGATGACTCAGTTTAACTAAACTCGCAATCTCTTTAGTGCTTTTCTCTTCGCACATGTAGCGGAGAATAGCTGTTTCTTTTTCAGTTAATTCTGTAGCCAGTATTGGTTCAGGAGTGCGCCTGTTTTGTCGTATCTTTTGAGCAAATGCTCCTGATACAAACCGGTTTATATAATTAACTTCTTTAGTAACACCGAGAATGTCGTCGCAGATAGCATCAATGTTTGAATCTTGCGCGATACATGAATCTGCCTGTCCACAGATAAGATCATTGATATTTTTTTCATCATGATTTGCACACAGTACAATCACACGAGTTTCTGGATGGTCTTTTTTAATACCAGCTATGAGCGCAAGGGTACCAACAGTTCCAGACATATCCTGATCAAGCAAGATAACATCAGGTTTCTGTGTTACTAACAATCCCATGAGAGATTCTCTATTATGAGCCTCTCCAGTACAACTGATGCGTGGTGTATTTGGTAAGAACCGAGTTCCAGCTAATGCGTGTTTAATTCCATAACGAAACAACTGAAGACTAACGGCAATGATAATACCAATCGGTTTCGGAGAAGAAGACTGAGCCATAGTGTGTTTGGTTTATAAGTGGTTAAAGAAAGTTTTTATGATTTAATCAGGGAATATATGACTTGTCAATAGAAACAAAATCTGCCAGAGAATAGTATTCTCTGGCAGTTACGTAATTTGCATCTGGCTTTCACTAATGAATAACACTATTTTGTTTCCTGTAGCATCATCATAGATATGCTCTTTTACTTTTCCCCCATGAGTACTCTCAAATGAATCAAGAAAATCAATCTTAGTATCATGAAGATATATCATGTGATGTACCTCTTTTCGGATAACCATAACCTGTTGATCAACATAGTGCACTGTACCGCCTCGCCATCCTTTTAATCCCGAAGCTTTTTTAATTTTTTCGAAATGCTCATTAGATTCAATGGAGAGGGTCAACCTTTGCTGTTCTGAGGGTTTGATAGCGTCACGAATGGTAATAGAGGTAGATACTACCTCGCCTTGTGTAAGAGTTAATACATCTTCAGCGGAAAGCTCGATATGGTAATCACCACTTTGTACATTTAATTGTCTAAGCATAAGAATAGTTTTCTCAACCTTAGCACATATACTTAAAAACAAAAGGATTCCTAGAAAAGGGGATCATATTGACTTATGTATATAAAAGTGATCTAATATTGTAAATTAAATCCTTAAGATATGAAAAAGATCGTAGTGTTCATGTTTGTACTTGCTTTGGCGGTATGGAGCTGCACAATCACTGATGGATTTACATATCTCTATGGTTATCTTTCTCCGAAGATGACCGCGGCACTTTCTGGTAGTGCGGCGATAGGATGCACGTTTGCTACATGCCAGCTCTTTTCTGGGAAGTTAAAAAAACTTTCAGAAAAAGCAAAAATTATTGCAATGAAATTTGAAGATGAAGGGTGACTGAGTGTATGGTCTCCGACAGCAATGTCGGGGGCCTTTTTATTTCTTACGTAACTGCTCTATGTCTTGAGACAATTTTGCAAGGGTAGCTTGGATTGCAGAAAGTGTCATAGACTCTTTTGTCTCACTTTCATCTTCTTCAATGTCCTCAATGTCTTCTTGGATTTCATCAATATCTTCCTGAATTTCATCGACATCTTCTTCAATCTCTTCAATATCCTCCTGGATCTCTTCTACGTCTTCCTGGATCTCTTCAATATCCTCTGTGTTTTTATTCACCGTCATTTGAATGAAGATTGCTAAGTAAATAGCTTCAAGAGAAAGAATTGTTGTGAGTACAAGAAGTACTCGATCAAAAGGGATGCCGAAGAGGGGAAGGAGGAGTGCTATTAAAAAAAGTATTGTATGAACAATAAGTGAATTAGTTGAGCCGATCCAACGAGTTGCTTTGAGAGCTCCTCGTTCTACTTGTCGTTTTGTTTTTTTAAGCGGCGTCATATCCCTTTTGGTATAGCACGTTCGCTCCTTGTTCAGCAAATAAAAAATACTCCGTATAGAAATACGGAGTATACATTCAAGCACCCAAAAAATTATTTAACCAACCGGCGTGCATGTTGTAATGCAAAACCGAGTGTGGTGTTTTTTGGAAAATTTCCGAGGATGACACGCGCCTGCTGTCTTTCAGGAGTTTTCTCAGAGCGATGATATTCCTTCTTCGCCTGAGCCGCTGCACGTTTCCGCATCAGGAATTTTTTCGTTTCCGCAGAAAAATTGTATCCATAATATGGATCTTTCTTAATTTCTGCAGCAATGCGTCCGGCCAGTATAATCTCATTCGGAGTGAGAGGTGATTCAGAGAGATGAACCGTGTGGAGTAATCGGTGGTACTCCTGCTTAGTAAGCAGAAGCTTCGGATTCTTCTCGGTTGCCTTCCATGTGCAATGTTCAAATGATTTGTTTGTGAAAAAACAAATCACGTCATTGTCGAGAACATAGCGAACCAGGTAACCACGATTGGTGTGGAGCTTTCTGTGCTTTGCGGGAACAATCGAACCTGTCGATTGAGGACCCTGGGTTGTAGTAGTGGTCAAGGTGTTTAGTTTTCAATATTAAATCACAAAAATAGTATAAAGTCAATATAGGGCATATTTGCTCAAAAAAGCCTGCCATGGTACAGTTTTGCCACTATGGCACAGGATAATTTAGTAAAACTAGTTCATAAACCAACCGGCGAAACAATCTGGACTGCAAAGAACAGAAAGAAGCTTGCAGGTATTAAGCTTGAGCTTAATAAATACAGTAAGAAGCTTCGAAAAGTTGTCGCTTTTAAAGAATCAAAGAAATAATAAAAGTAGCCCGTTTGGGGCTCTTTTGTTATAGTAGTAGCGCACACATAACGGGCGATTAGTTAAGTGGCATAACGAGGCACTCCAAACGCCTTGTCGGGGGTTCGATTCCCTCATCGCCCGCATGAGAATCTGGCACACGTCAGACACAGGTGACTAGAGTATGGAACTTCCAGACAATCTTAAAAAATTATATCGTCATTGGAATTTTCATACAGAAACTACAATCACTAAAAAAGCTGATGCGGTATTCATAGATCAAAATCTATTTAAGAAAATTTCCTGGTTTATACAAGAACGGAATAGTATATGGAAATTAAAAGGCACTAACGTAGGACCTCCTTATACAACAGATCCGATACTTGCTACCTATCGCTTCTGTAATATTTTCAGAGAATTCGACCGACAAACAATCGAATTTCATGAGTTACTTCATCCTCTTCGAGACAATTTTCCATTGTGGCTTTTAAACATGTTTTATTGTCGAATGGTCGCCCGAACAGAAACGATTCAGTCTGTTGGGTTGTTGTCATTTAATAAAAATGAAAATAGAAAGCTGTATGAAAGACTACGTACTTCTCCGCGACCTCGCTTCGGCACACCGTATGTTTTTCCTATTAGTGTCATACAAAAAAGTCCTACTCCAACAAGAGAAACGTTTATTGCTGAATATCTGCCAAGTGTTATGAAGATTGTTGCTCGTGAGATATCACAATGGAACCGAAAGTCTGTATATGATGGAGTTGAATCGATTCTCCCTCATTTCAAATACAATCTTCGGTTCTTATGGACGGAAGTTTTGATTGATGTCGCATATCAATTTCCTGAATATATTGATTTGTTTGGTAGATTTCCAGTTGGTCCAGGATCAATGCCAACACTGAATAGAATATCTCCAATAAAAGATCCTTCACTGCTCGTAACTGAGTTATCTTTGTTGTTAATCAATACAGATATTTTATGCAATGGAAAGCAATTACGATTATCGGCAGAGAATTGGGAGGGGATTGGGTGTGAGTTCAGAAAATATACCAATCTCAAATCGGGCAAAGGGCGTAAACGGATCTATAGACCCAAAAATCCTGCAGTATAGTTAGTGGACGTATTTCTTAAACCACGCGCGTTGTCGTTTCGCATATTGCCAGATTGCAGCTTCAAGTTCTATAAGCATTTCTGCTTTTGTTTTTTTTCCTTGAAGATACTGTGCAAGGTGTCGATATTCAAGTCCGAGTGCTTCAAGTCGTTTCCATGAGACACCATGCTCATGAAGCTTTTGTACTTCCTGTACCATTCCTTTTTTCATTCGCTTTATGAGACGAATGTGAATGCGTTCTTTAAGGATGTCGTCAGGAAAATCAAGATACTTCCATTCAATGGTATAGAGCGGGGAAGAATGTAAGGGAGGAACTGCACCAAGAGCTGAGGCAATTTCAATTGCCCGTATCAATCGTACTTTATTATGTACATCAATTGTTTCGTATCGTTTTGGATCAAGGGTTTGCAGCATATCTCGGAGTGTTTCCAAAGATTCTTTTTCAAGTTTCTTTCGAAGTACCGCATTGGGTCCAACGTCAGGAAATGTTTGATTAAATGCAACTGCATTGATATAGAATCCAGTTCCGCCACAAAGAATGGGAACCTTTCCTCTTTGTACAATATCTTTAATCACTCTATCGGCTTGTTTTTTAAATTGCGCTACCGAAAATACTCGCTTTGGTGATGCGACATCTAGGAGGTAGTGGGGAACACCTTTCATTTCTCGTTTTGTAATTTTCCCGCTTCCAATATCAAGGCTGGTATATACCTGGCGTGAGTCTGCAGAGATAATCTCTCCATCAATTTCTTTTGCAAGTGCTACTGCATAGTCAGACTTACCAGTTGCAGTTGGTCCGCAGACAACAATAATATGAGGTTTGTTCATGATGCCGATTCTAGCACAAAATAAAAAAGCCTCTACATTTTAAAATTTAAAATGTAGAGGCTTGAAAGATGTTACATCAGTGCCAATTTATTTTCCTGTCTTCTTTCTTTATATTTGAAATGAAGATATGTATACTTTGCTGCACACAAGCAACCCAGATAAGAAACTATCATTAGATGTAATACGGGAATAACAAGACTATCCCCTGCGAAGCTTCCTCCATCGATACATAAGATGAGCATACAGATGACCCATCCTCCCACTGCTCCTAAGACAAGTGAACAAAAAAGTCCTCCTCTTATCCTCCATTCGTTAACTTTTTTCTTTATATGTTTAACTGTTCTCTGATGACTCCATACATGATACTCTCCTCCATTTTGAAGATATGAGACGCCACCTCGAAACATTATAAGAAAAAATATAATCATGACTACAAGGAATGAAGATGTTGAGTGAGGGATGTCTTCTCCAACAGGATAGTTTTCTGTTGTCCACCACACCTTTCCTCCAATCAACGTTGTCTTTGAAGCAAAGTGCTTTCTTTTGATTTTTAAAAAAGGATCAAAGAAGGACATCGGCATAAAAGCTGAAACCATTGTATGGTTATGAAGAACGGCTTGTTTTTTACCTCTTATTAGATCAAGAGCTTCCGTAGGTCTTATAAACGCAGGTCTCTCTTCAAAGACAGCAAATTCTTCCATGGTGCAACCGGTTGGTGGTTGTCCATGTGCAAAAAATACACTGGTGTAGGCAAGTAAAAGAGCAAATACTTTTTTCATTTGTAGTAGTTTTTCGAAACTGTACTCTGAGAGCTAGGTTTCGTCAATGTGCCGGAGAGAGGACTTGAACCTCCACGCCCTTGCGAGCAATCGATTTTGAGTCGATAGCGTCTACCATTCCGCCACTCCGGCAATGGCCTTATTCTACAGTCTTTTCCCATGAAATCAACTAGACTCTTGACAATATTTTATAGTATGCTAACATGTATTTAAACCAAATTGTTAAACCCAATAAATCGACGTCTATGACAGCACGTTCAAGGGGGAAGCCCACGGCCCGCAACATTTGTACATCTTATAATGTTTATGTTTCTTCCGCCGGCAAGGCAAAAACCTGCGTTTCAATGATCCCTGGCGCTGCCGATGATACAATCGGGTAGCACTCCAAAACCGCAAAAGGAGGTAAGTATGAACCCCATCCGATGGATCTGGCCTCGTTGTAGAAGTGAACCGTGAAGTGTTTTTAAATAGATCAACAATTACCCCGCAAAATATTGCGGGGTTTTTTATTGCAAAATTCCTTATGCTACACTACACGCATGTCAGAGCTATATTCTAATTCCATTTTCTTTATTGATGTTGATAAGATCCAGCCGAACCCGTTTCAGCCACGACGTGAATTTGAACCAGGTCCATTGAAGGATCTTGCAGAATCAATTCGTCAGTATGGAGTATTGCAGCCGTTAACCGTATCTCGTGTTGAGAAAGAAACTGAAGAAGGAGGTCTTGTAACAGAATATGAACTTATCGCAGGAGAACGTCGTCTCCGTGCATCAAAGCTTGCCGGACTAATACAAGTGCCCGCAATCATTCGTGTTGGGGATGACAATATGATGAAGCTTGAGCTTGCGATCATCGAAAACCTTCAACGTGAGGATCTTAATCCGGTTGAACGTGCTCGCGCATTTGCTCGTCTTGTTGAAGAATTTAAATTTACCCATACCCAAATTGGACAGAAGATGGGAAAGAGTCGTGAATATGTTTCTAACTCGCTTCGCTTATTAAACCTCTCTCAAGAAATTCTTGATGCACTATCAGCAGGAAAGATTAACGAAGGTCATACTCGTCCACTTATGATGCTTTCAACGCGTCCAGAAGAGCAAATGACGCTCTTTAAAGAGATTGTGTATCGAAAGATCACGGTTCGAGAAGCAGAGCGTATTGCACGTCGTATTGCGACTGATAAGGCTCGAAAGAAAGAGCTCATTCCAAATCCAGAATTGATGCAGATTGAACAGAAGCTGCAGGAATCCCTCGGTACTCGAGTGCACATTGAACCAAAAGAGGTTGGTGGGAAAATTACGATCGATTATTTCTCAAATGATGACCTCGATCTCATTATGACAATCCTCGCACAATCAGAGCAGGGAAATCGAACTGCTTCTGATTCTCTGAAAGCATTTCTTGCACAAAAAGAAGGGAATGAAATGCCCGTTTCTGAAGAACCAGCATTATCTCCAGAAGAGGAGGCTGCAGAAGTGGAACTTTTAGATGATAGAAGTCGAGAAGAGGTTGCACAGAGTGAAGAGGATGTGGATGATCTCTATAACTTGAAGAATTTCTCATTATAGGCTAGGATGAGCTCAGAACAATTTGCTTACCATACCTCTTTGTCC